>JAFVLL020023544.1:16512-73895 GCA_021397915.2 Tor tambroides | reverse complement strand
GAGAGTAATAACGGTGAATATGAAGCAGTCTGGTTCTGGTTATGATCTGATAGAGTATATTGAGAGTAATAATAGTGGAAGCAGGTTATGATCTGATAGAGTATATTGAGAGTAATAACAGTGAATATGAAGTAGTCTGTTCTGGTTATGATCTGATAGAGTATATTGAGAGTAATAACAGTGAATATGAAGCAGTCTGGTTCTGGTTATGATCTGATAGAGTATATTGAGAGTAATAAGAGTGTGTGTGAGTTACTTTGATGGTGTCCAGCGGGTGTCCGGCGAACACTAAACACACTCCTCCGAATCCTCCGGCGAAGAAGTTCTTCACTGGACTGATCTGCTGCTGCTTCGACATGGTCAGCTCGGTCCGGCAGATTTAGCGTCTGTCAGAAACACTCAGATGCTTTCTGTGTCTCCTCTGTGTCAGATGCGACCTTTCACCCACAAACACACCCGGAACTATTTCACCGACGCACCCGCAGAGCACGTGATGCAGGAGATGGGCGGGGCCTAAATCATAATTCTCTTATTAACCCGTTAAAGCCCAGCATTTTTTTCTCAGACATGAAAATATCCAGATGATGTGTCATTAGTAACCCTTGTGTTTTATGGTCGGTCACAATACTGAATTAACATATTCCTGCAGTCATAAAAATCGATATATATCTTAACCCAGCTATTTGAAACTCTGTTATCACACTCTAGGGTTACTATTATGCATAAAAACCCTTATAGAACATTGATAGGAATACTGATATAAAAGACAGAAAAAAAAATACAACCAATGCATTTCAAAATTGTTACTTTATTGTAACATATATCATCACATTTTTTTTATTAGTGCTACCAGTGTTACAACATCAATATTGCAACTTATCTGTAACATTTGAACTTTTAATTTTTAATTTGTGATTGCAACATTTAAGTGCAATTTTCACTAACTGTAATTGGATTTATAAGTTCACTGTTATCCCACCGGTCACTATTGTGACCATCAAGATGTTTACTCACTCTATGACAACAGAACACTCAACAACATTTAATAATTGTGAATTCATATATTAATACTAGACACCTTAAAGACAATGTGCACCAAAAATCTTTGAGGCAGTCATCATCTTCTCAAGGTGCAAACAGTAAATAAACTGCTCTGGTCATGTGACAATTAACACTAATCATGTGAAACTGCACATATTTCATTGAGACCCTTTATTGTTTTCATATTTGCAGGAAATGCACTAAAGCATCAGTCAGTACGGTTTATAAATGGAAAGCTTCTCTACGGTCACTATCGTGAGCGGTGGGGTTAAATGGGTTAAGTATGTCATTGCTCTTCACTTTGTATTTTTAATTCTGTGGCTATTAACAGTCTGTCTCTGTCACATATAACACAGACACATATTTTAGGTGCATTAGGATGGCAGCATTTTATTAGTGTTTCAGCGTTAAGAAAATATATTGTTACCGTTTCCCTTGAACAAAAACATAAGAGGAAAAATAGAGTGTTTAGCACAAAGCTGACAGCAGCACAAACTCTGTGCTAGACAGATGAACACTGAACTGCTGGGGGACGGCGGGGGTTAATTCAAGCTGGCGGTCACTAGCGCTAGCAGCTGTAAGACTAGCAGGGTTTCTGCAGACGGGAGTGAATCAGCTTCTGGAGATCTGAGGAAACTCCTGGTAGATCTGCTGCACGATGAGTTTGTCCATGGCTCTGCTGGAGCCCTGATCCTCCCCACAATCCTCCTCTTCTCCCAGGATCCTCTGCAGCGCCGCCTGCAGGTCGCTCAGCCGGTGCCGGTGCTCCAGATAGTCCGTGGAGCGCATGATGGCCAGCATGAGAGACAGGTACTCCATCCGCATCTGAGCAGACATCCAGAACACATGAACACATCTCAGCACAGCTGCATTCATCATTAGCATTACAGCTAGCATCACATTTAGCATATTAGGTACACTTATCCTCACAGTTACTGGAGTTATGCTTATTATATTAGTTATTATAGTTATGGTTATCATTATTATTGTTATGGTTATAGTTATTATAGTTGTGGTTATAATTACTATAGTTAGTGTTATAATTATTGTAGTTATCGTTATAGTTAGGGTTATAGTTATTATAGTTACGATAGTTATGGTTATAGTTATTATAGTTATGGTTATAATTACTACAGATGTGGTTATAGTTACTATACATTTTGTTATAGCTATTGTAGTTGTGGTTATAATTACTATAGTTAGTGTTATAATTATTGTAGTTATCGTTATAGTTACTATAGTTAGGGTTATAGTTATTATAGTTACGATAGTTATGGTTATTATAGTTATGGTTATAATTACTACAGATGTGGTTATAGTTACTATACATTTTGTTATAGTTATTGTAGTTGTGGTTATAGTTATGGCTATAGCTACTATAGTTAGGGTTACAGTTATAGTTATCATTATATTTATGGTTATAATTACTACAGTTATGGTTATAGTTACTATAGTTAGTGTAGTTATGGCTGTAGTTACTATAGTTAGGGTTATAGTTATTATAGTTGTGGTTATAGTTAATGTAGTTATGTTATAGTTATCAGAATCAGATTCATAAATCTGAAAGAGCATTTATTATAGTTATTATAGTTATAGTTAAGATAGTTATGTTTATAGTAATTATAATTATAGTTATCATTACATTTATGGTTATAATTACTATAATTATGGCTATAGTTAATATAGTTTATGTTATAATTATTGTAGTTATTGTTATAGTTACTATAGTTAGGCTTATAGTTATTATAGTTACGACAGTTATGGTTATAGTTATTATAGTAATAGTTATCATTATATTTATGGTTATAATTACTACAGTTATGGTTATAGTTACTATAGTTAGGGTTATAGGTTATTATAGTTGTGGTTATAGTTACTGTAGTTATGTTATTGTTATTATAGTTATTGTTATCATTATATTTATGGATATAATTACCATAGTTATGGTTATAGTTACTATAGTTAGGGTTATAGTTACTTCAATTATTGTAGTTGTGTTTCTAGTTACTGTAGCTATGGTAATCGTTATTATAGTTATGGTAATAGTTATTATAGTTATGGTTATAGTTATGATTATAGTTATAGTGTGTGTGTGTGTGTGTGGAGCGCGTCTCACTCTATCACCGGGCGACAGGTCTGAGATCTGTCTCACTGCGATGTCGATCATCACCATCAGGTCGGTGCGGTAGAAGATATCAGACGTGTCTCGACTGGCAAACACGTCCTGCAGGAACTTGAGCACTGAGTGCGGCGCAGGAGGAGCGTGATCAAACACACACACCGGGTCCTCTACACACACACACACACACACACACACACACACACAGTGTCAGTGCATCACTGCGGCAGCTCTGCTGTGAAATGAGTGTGTGTGTGCGTGTGAGGGAGAGTGTGTGTATAGTGTGTGTGTGTTGCATGTGTGTGTGTGTGTGTGTGCGTGTGTGTGAGGGAGAGTGTGTGTATAGTGTGTGTGTGTTGTGTGTGTGTGTGTGCGTGTGAGGGAGAGTGTGTGTATAGTGTGTGTGTGTTGCGTGTGTGTGTGCGTGTGAGGGAGAGTGTGTGTATAGTGTGTGTGTTGCGTGTGTGTGTGTGTGTGTGTGCGTGTGAGGGAGAGTGTGTGTATAGTGTGTGTGTGTTGTGTGTGTGTGTGTGCGTGTGAGGGAGAGTGTGTGTATAGTGTGTGTGTTGTGTGTGTGTGTGTGCGTGTGAGGGAGAGTGTGTGTATAGTGTGTGTGTGTTGTGTGTGTGTGTGTGTGAGTGAGAGAGTGTGTGTATAGTGTGTGTGTGCTGCGTGTGTGTGTGTGTGTGTGTGAGGGAGAGTGTGTGTATAGTGTGTGTGTTTGTGTGTGTGCGTGTGAGGGAGTGTGTGTATAGTGTGTGTGTGTTGCGTGTGTGTGTGTGTGTGAGGGAGAGTGTGTGTATAGTGTGTGTGTGTGTTGCGTGTGTGAGGGAGAGTGTGTGTATAGTGTGTGTGTGTTGCGTGTGCGTGTGAGGGAGAGTGTGTGTATAGTGTGTGTGTGTGGCGTGTGTGTGTGCGTGTGAGGGAGAGTGTGTGTATAGTGTGTGTGTTGCGTGTGTGTGTGTGTGTGTGTGTGTGTGTGAGGGAGAGTGTGTGTATAGTGTGTGTGTGTTGCGTGTGTGTGTGTGCGTGTGAGGGAGAGTGTGTGTATAGTGTGTGTATAGTGTGTGTGTGTGTTGCGTGTGTGTGTGTGCGTGTGAGGGAGAGTGTGTGTATAGTGTGTGTGTGTTGCGTGTGTGTGTGCGCGTGTGAGGGAGAGTGTGTGTATAGTGCGTGTGTGTTGTGTGTGTGTGTGCGTGTGAGGGAGAGTGTGTATAGTGTGTGTGTGTTGGGTGTGTGTGTGTGTGTGTGTGCGTGTGAGGGAGAGTGTGTGTATAGTGTGTGTGTATGTGTGTGTGTGTGTGTGTGCGTGTGAGGGAGAGGCATAGTGTGTGTGTGTTGCGTGTGTGTGTGCGTGTGGAGTGGGAGAGTGTGTATAGTGTGTGTTGCGTGGTGTGGGTGTGTGAGGGAGAGTGTGTGGGATAGTGTGTGTTGCGTGTGTGTGTGTGTGCGTGGTGAGGGAGAGTGTGTGTATAGTGTGTGTTGCGTGGTGTGGTGTGGCACGTTCCTGTGCGAGTGAGCCGGTTGGAGTCCAGCTGCATGGGTTCTGGTACTCGAGGACAGGCAGCGGGTGAGGCTTGGTGAATGGGCGGTTTTGTCGGGCAGGCAGGCGGTGAGTCGCTGGGAAATCTTCACTGCCTTTTGCATGAAGCTCTCAAGGCCGACATTGTCATCATAAATAGCCATTTGGGCTCTGATCTGGGGATCTAGCCCCTGGCGGTAGGCAGTGAGCAGCGCCGTCTCGTTCCATCCACAAGAGGCCGCTAGAGTACGGAACTGCAGAGTGTACACGCTCACCGAGGAAGTGCCCTGTCTGAGACGAATGAGTTGGTCGGCGATGGACAGAGAGCCGGTAGACAGGCCGAAGACTTCCCTAAAGTGAGCGGAGAAGGCATCGAAAGAGTTAATACTGCTTTGTGAGTTCCAGATAGCGCGTGCCCAGAGCAACGCTCGTCCTGAGAGCAGGGAGATCAGGAAGGCCACCTTCGAGCGTTCAGACACGAACTGCTGGGGCTGCATCTCTATAAAGAGAGAGAGTTGGAGCAAAAAACCGCCACATTCAACTGCCTCACCCGAGTACGTAGCAGGAAGGGCCATGGGACTGGCTGAGGCAGATGGAGGATTAAGGACCGGAGATAGAGCGGCTCGAAGAGCGCTGACGAGCTCCTCGAGAGGATCCGCCGCCGCGGGGTCTCGGGACTCCATCCCCGGTCTTCAGTTTTGGGTCTGGTCTTCTGTCAGCAGATATACAAGGACACAGAGGTAAGTGCAAACAACAGTAGGTTTATTGATCAGCGGTAGTGGAGTGAAGCAAGGTGGAGAGTCCAGGTGAGTGCGCTGGGAATGATAAAGTTCAATAGAGTCTTATCTGAGCTTAACGAGTCCTTGTTTCCTTTGCAGGGGATCCAGTGGGAACAACAGAGCGTGGAGATGGTGGAGCACAGGTACAGTGGAGAACGGAGGTCGGAACACGGGAAACAACTAGGAGGCAGACAAAGGTAAGTGAGTCAGGTAGGTAACATATAATATGAATGAGACCTGACAGTGATGGCTTGGGAGGAGTGTGTTGATATAGTGCTCTTGATTAGTGGAGAAAGGTGGCGGTGCTCAGTAATCAGATTGTGATCTGGTGAATGTCGTTGATGGTGACTGTGGTGACTGTGATTCCCTGACAATCATCAGCCAAAGAACTGATCTAAAATAATATTTGAAGCTAACAATTAAGATGCTTAACTTTTGGAACAGAGTTCGCTGCTTTAAAATGCTCCCTCCATAGATAGCTGACAATATTCTGGAGTGAACAGTCAAATGAATGGTCTATACTAAAAACTGATTTTGGACAGAAACTGGCACCCATAATGGAGAAAAAGCAGAAAATGTCTCTTTATAGTCTCTTCCTATCAAATGCACAAACACAGAATGAGATAAAAACAGGCGCAGTGATGGCCAGGCGCCGAGGCCTGACATATACAAAGGAAGTGTTTCGTCTGGCAGTCAGTGTTACCAGGCATTCACAGAGAAAAGCTGAAAGCTCCACATTGCTCCATTCAGAAGAGAGTTGAAGAAAGATGGCTGACCTTCTATTCAGCCCAACTCCCCGTCAGTCATTCGACTGGCTAACTGTGAGCTTACAAGCATGGCGGCCATCACGGTGGGTGGGTGGATAAATACTCCCATCATTTTGTTGGAAATGTTTTTTTTTTTTTTTTCTGTGCAAGTTAGATATTGGAGTTACTTGTGCAACATATTGGCTTGGTGAAACTGCTACTTTAGTTTCTCTGAGCTTCAAAGCAGTGTGTTGCTGTGTGATAAGGCATGTCTTTGAAAGACCAGGGAAGGATAAAAAAAAAAAACCCAAAAGAATAATGGTTCAAGATGTCTGGGACAGAGGAGGGGGTTCTGACCGTTTATTCAAACTTTAGACAGGAAAGCTGAGCCAAGGCCTCGATAAAATCAACAGGATCGCAGAGGTCTGGGAACAATAAGCCAATGGGAACGTTCATTTGCGGCAGACGCAAAGAGAAAAAGCAATAACACGACAAGCAATCACTTTAAAACACAGCATTTGGAGAAACGTAGCTACAAGAAGGAAATATTTACTTGTGCTTTCTAACGACATGATTAACTTTGCATCAAGCCAGGAGGAGCATCATGTTTTCTTCTCTTTTTTGTCTTTGTGTGGACTCTAGGCTGAATTGTTTTCCCCTCCACTGGCCCTTTCCTGACCAGCCAGACTCCAAATCTCCCCTGAATTTGTACATTCCTCTGGTATTGCCTAATACATTTTCTTGTCAGGGTGTGTGTGCATAGTATTGTAGACTAGAGTGTGTGTATATTGGATGTTGTTTGGGGGTATGGGTGTGTTATTGTATCATTTGTGTGCGTTCGGGGAAGCATCTGTTTATCTTGTTATCACTGACATTTTTTTCGGTGATGCGCTGCAGACGTTTGGCTCTCTGGGGTTTCTTAAAAACTTCCATCTTTCAGCTGGAGAAGAGAAAAGGCTTGATTCTACTATATTTTCCTGATCTAAAATATGAATGAATTTGCTGGTGCTGATCAGTTAAAATCAATTAAAACAGTTCATAATGGTCACTATGTTGTCACCTGAAAAAAAAAATGGTTAAGGTCTCCTTGTTACAGTGTAATTATACATTTAAGTACTGAGTAATATTAATTAACTACATATACTTACTATATGGTTAGGGTTTGGCTTAGTGTTCCTTGCTTCTAATTATGCATAATTTATTGTTATTATAATAGTAAATACATGTAACTTGTATAACAAGGACACCTTAAATAAAATGCTTAAAAAAAATCTTGTTTTTAAACAGTATTTAAAACAACATACATTTAATGAAGAAGCAACATTGTATATGATATTAACTTAATAATATCCTAATTAGCTAGTGCTGCAGTTGAACCAGTCAAAAACTATGTTGTTAACTGGGATTTTTTTTAAAGCATTTAATCTTACTTTAATTCTTAAAGCAAAGCATTCAATAAAACGATACATTTAACTGAGAAGCAACACCATGTAAGATATTAACTTAATATATCCTTAATTAATTTTTAAAGTGTTTTTTATAAACCTCACTAACTTTTATTAGATTTATGAAGTTAGGAGAAATAATTCAAGACATAATTTCTTAATAATAAGATTTAGAAAAATAATGATTAAGTTTTTTTTTTGCAAGAACAGAGGCAGTTTCTTTTCATTTTAATTCTGCTTTTGACTTTAATACTACACAGTTAATGTGCTTGTCTAAGACACAAACTAACTGCAGACATTCCAAGCTGCGCTTGCAAGCTTGACGAGACTGGTAAAGACATCACATTTTTTACCGTCTGTCAGGATTTTTCCATACAACTTTTCCTCACAAATGCAAACTCACGCTTACGAATCTGTGTTCCTCAGATAACATATTTGAGTCTATTAGTTTGAGTCATTTGATTTTCTCACACACTTAAAACATTTAGACAAAAATCACCCCATGTTGGAAAATTTCCTCCAGCATTTCTCTTCAGCATTTGAGCCTCAAAATCCAGCCCACCTCTTGTGTAATTTAACATAACATTTCCAGTTCACTTTAGTCAATCCAGGTGAGCAATACTACAGTATATAACCATTAATATTATTATTCCCATAATTCATAAACAGATAAATAAATAATAGACTAATAATGTTTTTAAACAACAATTTAAAACCAAAAGTCTATTTGTAAAACCATGTAAAATGTTCTGGAACTGGATGAGCTGCAGCTTGTCGCTCTGTATTGTGTTATTATCCATATTCTCCCTCCATTTAGAGTGATTATTCGCTTATTATCTCATTGTGCTTCTGTCAAGAAAATTAGCATTACATTAGATTAGCTCGACAGGGCCAAAGGCGACCAGAAGCCTTGTGAATAAGAATTATTTAGATTGTCCCTGGCAAGGATAATAGTACCTAAAAAAATTAGATAAAAGCGACATTAGATGTGACAGAAGAAGAATTCAGGCTGTCAGGCTGTTTAAATCTGCTCAAATCCAACAACAGACCATTTCGGCTTTTTAAAATTATATTTCACAGATTTCATGCATTTTGCATTTATTCACTGAAGCAACACAGTTATCATTATTTAATCAGTTTTTAATACAGGGTCTGTAGCTACCTCTCATAGTTTCTACTGTATATGTGATTGTTTCTTTGGTTCCTTTAATTGAGGACTGTTGACTTTATTAGCAGGTTTGTGTGGGGTTCTGCTGGGTTCTTTAGGGTTTTGGCCCGTTTGACGCTCATTTTATGGCTCTTTTGGGCTCTGGTGGTCTTGTGACTGAGTTGCCAGCAGTAAAAGCTGTTTGGTGCCTGATGGAAGTTATAAATCAAAACCAGACTGAACCAGAAAAACTGACACTGGATCAGCGAACTAGAAGGAAAGCAGTCTGAGTTTGACTCAACCACCAACATGCCAGATTTTAAGAAATTAATTGCATGAAATTGCAGTTTAATTACACAGGATCAAGTTTAGTGGTTAGCTACATTTGAAATAGCAAGGCGGTCTGTCGTCTGTCACATCTTGACCCTCTTGAGTTTTAGTACTACAAATATACACTAATCAAGATGCCAAAGAGATTACACACATCCTGGAACACATAATTGTAAAATCCAATCGTATAGAGTTTAGGAAGCCTTGCAAATAAATGTAAAGCGTTGAATGCTTGCTAAATGGATAGGATTGGCAGACATATTAAATCTGTAATAATAATAATAATCTGTAATGTAAATAATAACAGCACAAATCTGCAAGAACTTGTGTAGACAGGAGGTGAGAGGACATTCTCCACCGCCCACACTCTCACAGCTGTGTTTTCTCTTAAGACCTTGATTCAGATGTGAGGTCTGTGTGGTTCTCTTTGGTAATTGTGGTTGGTGATGCAGGGATTAGATCAGAACAGTTTTTAATGGCAGCATTCATCAGTTTAACAAAACCCTATGGAAGCCCGTTTCCGCCACTGAATAAAAATAAAACAAGGTAATTGCGACTTTTTATCTCACAATTCTGACTTTTTTTCTCGCAATTCTGAGATATAAACTCGCAATTGCGACTTTTTATCTCGCAATTCTGACTTTTTTTCTCGCAATTGCGAGATATAAACTCGCAATTCTGAGATATAAACTCGCAATTCTGAGATATAAACTCGCAATTGCGACTTTTTATCTCGCAATTCTGACTTTTTTTCTCGCAATTGCGAGATATAAACTCGCAATTGGAGAGAAGCCTCCAATTTGAGATATGAACTCGCACCTGTAATTTTTTTATCTCGCAATTTGACTTTTTTCTAATTTTAGATATAAACTCCTAATTCTGATATAAAGTTTCCAATTTTGAGAGCATAAAACCCGCAATTGCGACTTTTTATCTCGCACCCTGACTTTTTTTTCTCTGAATTGCCACTTTCTTTTATCTCGCACTGACTTTTTCAGACTGCGATATAAACTCTACCTTTGAGATACATAAACTCGCAATTTTGAGATGAAACTTCGCAATTGCGACTTTTTATCTCGCAATTTGACTTTTTTCTTTCGCAATTGCGAGTTTATATCTCAACTGACTTTTTTTCTACAATTAAGTGAGTTTATATCTCACAACTCTGACTTTTCTCGCACCATAGGAAACCACCCGTGTTTTGCAAGTGCTTTGTTCAATTTGCTATAGATTAACTATATATTGAACTAGATGAATGTTGCGATCCTAACATGATTTTTGAACAAACATAAATATGACTCATTATTCTCCTTTTCTGTGTTTTGCGCTCACAGTTGGACAGTACCCATTAGCGCCGGGCAGGGTGCGGAGGGGTGACGGGCACACACTTTCAGACACAACATTCTTCATTTCTTTATAGTTCTGAGTTGGGGGCAGCTTCTATCGCGTTATTTTAATAACAGCTGTCAAGTCAAAAAACGTAATATTGTAACACTATTATTGATAGCTCATCGGCAGCTTTATTTCCAGAAATCCCTTATGTGCTGGTACAGCAGAATCCGACTGTCCTTCAAGAGCATAATACTTCATTCACCAGAACTTTTCTGAGTGACTTACGAGTAGATGTTGTTACTGATTATGCCAAACCAGAACATCACTAGGCCTACTCTGTACGTCATGCTTTATTTCATCTAGCCATAATAATCCTATAATACTATAATAGTAGCCTAACTCGTTTTATACTGCAAAGTTTAGCATAAACCCAAATACACACGGTTCAGCTATAAATCAGATTTTTTTTTTTAAACAACAGTGTTTTTGAGCAGGGTTGGAACTAAACTCTGCAGGGCTGTGGTCCTCAAGGAACTGAATTTTGCACCCCTGAATTAGATGGCATTTATCTGGAATATAGGCTATAGGCTTCATAAACGTTTTCCTGAATATGCTTCTTAGATTTTACACTACCTAGTTTACAGCCAGAACTGCAACCAGAACGAGACCGAATTACATTATTATTGTCTATAGCAATGATAATTTAATCACAGAAGTATATATATTATGTAGGCCTATATATGAAGAGCTCAGATACAAAAGCCTCTAAATGCCATCTGAAATTTTCTTCTAAAATGAGCATTTATCTCAGCTACAGGTTCTTTTCATTGTCATTAAAGTGAAATAACTGAACATAAACGAAAAATGCTCATTTTAGAAAAAAAATTCAGATGGCATTTAGAGGCTTTTAAAATCTGAACTTCATATATATAATTGACTAATAAAATATATATATATATATATATATATATATATATATATATATATATATATATATATATATATAAACTTAAAATAATAACTAATACTAAATAATGACTTCTTAATTTATTTACAATTTTCATCGGGGATGTCTTGCTTGGTCGATATTTTACAACATTAAATACAGGAGATAAGATCATTCTAGCCTGAGAAGAACATAGAGATGAAAGCGTTTTTATGCGAGAGTGAAGGAAATCCACCGGCGTACATTCATATATATATCCACTCGTGTTACAATAATACGTTTTTGACTTGACAGCTGTTATTAAAATAACGCGATAGAAGCTGCCTCAAACTTCCAGAACTATAAAGAAATGGAAGAGGTTGTGTCTGAAAGCTGTGCGCGCCGTCATCCCTCCCGCACCCTGCCCGGCGCTAATGGTACTGTCCAACCGCGAGCGCAAAACACAGAAACGGAGAATAATGAGTCATTTTTATGTTTGTTCAAAAATCATATTCGGACATATCTAGTTCAATATTAACTGAAAATTGAACAAAAAGCACTGCAAAGCATGAGTGGTTTCATGGCAGAAAGTCAGAGTTGGGAGATATAAACTGCATCATGAAAAAGTCAGAATTGCGAGATAAAAAGTCGCAATTGCGAGATAAAAAGTCGCAATTGCGAGTTTATATCTCAGAATTGCGACTTTATATCTCAGAATTGCGAGTTTATATCTCGCAATTGCGAGAAAAAAAGTCAGAATTGCGAGATAAAAAGTCGCAATTGCGAGTTTATATCTCAGAATTGCGACTTTATATCTCAGAATTGCGACTTTATATCTCAGAATTGCGAGAAAAAAAGTCAGAATTGCGAGATAAAAAGTCGCAATTGCGAGTTTATATCTCAGAATTGCGAGAAAAAAAGTCAGAATTGTGAGATAAAAAGTCGCAATTACCTTGTTTTATTTTTTATTCAGTGGCAGAAACGGGCTTCCATACAAAACCAGACCAGTAAAAAAAAAAAAAAAAAAACACAACACAATTCGTAACCATTTGACATTTTGGTGAATTAGTTACTAATCCCTATGAACTCATTTGTATGTCTTATATATATACAATCATACAATCTGTTACTTTCCAGTTATGTGGGTGGATCTTTATGCTTAGGTTTTATTTATTTTTTTCTCAAAATGTAGTATTTTATTGGACAAATTTGTTCACAAAATTGCTGCCTCGTAAAATAGTTACATTTTTCTGTGAGATCGGGTTAAAATACTACATATAAATCAGTGAACAAAACCTAGTCAGTTATTAATTAATTTATTTTTTCAACATATTACTTTAATAAATTTAATATGTTATCTACAAATAATTACAAAAAAAATGAAGTATACATATTAATATATAACTATACTGGTATTTTTTATACCATTTTTGTTTCATTTTTAATTATTTTATAATGAACTATTAAAAACATAATTAAATGTATGAATTACTTTTAATTTTTTGCTTTTTATAACTTGTACTTTTTGTAATGAAGGCAATAATTGAATATATATATTCAAATACACACACACACACACACACACACACACACACACGAGTGTCTTTATATTAAATATTCACAGTACACACACATATATTATGTAAACAAATACTTGTATTTTTGATGCGATTAATCATGATTAATCATTTGACAGCACTAATATATTTTAATTTTTCCTAAAGAATCATGAGAAAAAGTGGCTAAAATATAAGAAAGTAACTAAATTTGATCAATGCATAATTCACATATTCATTTGTATTATTTTAATAAATTGTTGTTGGTTTTATCATTATTTTTTATTGGTTTTATCATTATTTTTTTGTCATTATTTTATAATGAACTATTAAAAACGTGTGTGTGTGTGAAACACTTTTTTTTTTTTTACTTTATTAACTTGTACCTTTTGTAATGAAGACAATTCAGTTGTGACATTTATGATAATGTAACAAAATGGTGATGAGAAACAGGGTGAACTTTTGCATTATTATTAAAAAAAAACAAAAACAAAAGAATTAATGTGTTCTTCATCTGTGCAACTGAACCCTAAGCCAAGACTTTCCATTGAGTGCTTTTAACTAATGACATTGTATGGTTTATTTACTTTGGTGGTTTATTAAATTATTGGACTATGTGTGCTGCGTCAGTGACTAACACTACTGGGAAATATCTGGGTGTGATTGTTCAGGATTGGAGAAGCAGATATAGCCACACACACACTCTTCACAGACTCACTGTGGACACGTGTAAATAATATTTGCACCATTTACACCCTCGTAAATATTTTTTGCCTCGCAAAGTCTATAGTAGTTTGATATCTTTTGTTTTTCTCCTCATCTTGTCCCAGCTGTTGAGCGGTTCCAGAGGCAGTAGAGGTTCGGGTTTCTCCGCACCGCTCCGTCGTGGTTTGGTCCGCACTCTGCCTGCAGGTTCTGATGATTCTAACAGACTCTGAGCTCCCTTTTCAGCTGCATACATCACGTCTCTCGTCTGGAGGCTGATCTGTAGATCCGTATCTATGCCAAGCATGAGGCAGACAGAGCTGCTTCAGTCTTGCCACTCTTTTGAACCAGTTCTGAGATTAAATCCAGATTGCTTGCAAAAGTTGAGTCATCGGTCCCGATTCTACTTTGCATTGTGTAACTAACCGCTGAATGGGATCTCATACAGCTCACTTTTATAACGATGATTCCAAGCTTTTGTCAGGTCAGGATGTCTACAGGAAATTTTTAATGTGTGTACATGGTTTTCACATGTCCAATTTATGGGTAGCTGACATGATATAGGCTACTTTTTTGGAAATATCACGTCCTGCAGTGTGACATGCTTTATGGCATCTAAAATTGTTTTAAAAGGTTCTTTTAATATTTTGCATAATGCATTATATCATGCATTCAGCTTTTATGACCTCATATTAATTTAGACTACTATACATAGAAAATGTGTACTTTTAAAACACACATACATATATATATAGTTATAGTTATAAATATATAAACTTTTCTATTTAATTTATAGAATATATAACATATTTAAAATACACTACTGTTCAAAAGTTTTAGATCAGTAAGACTTGTAATGTTTTTTAAAGAAGTCTTATGCTCATCAAGGCTAAATTTATTTGATCAAAAATACAGAAAAAAACTGTAATCTTGCAAAATATTATTGCTATATAAATGAGCATAAGAGACTTCTTTAAAAAACATTACAAGCCTTACTAATCTAAAACTTTTGAACGGTAGTGTATATATAGTTCATATATAACACACACACACACACATATATGTAGTTGTAAATGTGAATGTGAAAATGTGAATTTTCTAGATTTCTACATAAATATGACCCAAAAGATCATATTTTCACACAAGTCCTGAAAATAGACAAAGAGAATCCAATCAAATAAATGAGCCAAAAATAAATACTTAGTCATTCATTTATTGAGAAAAATGATCCAGTGTTACACATCTGTAAATGGCAAAGTATGTGAATCTTTGCTTTCAATATTTGGTGTGACCCCCTTTTGCAGCAATAAATGCAGCTAAACGTTTCTTGTAACTGCTGATCAACATCTTGTAGGAGTTTTAGCCCTTTCCTCAGAACAGAACCATGTCAACTCTGTGATGTTGGTGGGTTTCCTCCTATGAATTGCTTGCTACAAATCCTTTCAATTGGATTAAGGTTTATACATTAACGTTGTTCTTCTTTAAGCAATCTTTGGTTGAACGACTTGTGTGCTTGGGGTCGTTGTTTTGCTGCATGACCCCTTTTCTCTTGAGACTCAGTTCTCTGACAGATATCCTGACATTTTCCTGTAGAATTTGCTGATATTATTCAAAATTCGTTGTTCTATCAATGATGGCAAGCCTACCTGGCCCAGATGTAGCAAAACAGGCCCAAACCATGATACCACCACCACCACTATGTTTCACAGATGGGATAAGGTTCTTATGCTGAAATGCAGAGTTTTCCTTTCTCCAAACATAACGAAAATGTCTATTTTGGTCTCACCTGTTCATTAAACCTTTCTCCAATAGACCTCTTGTTTGTCCACATGATCTTTATCAAACTGCAGACTGGCAGCAATGTTATTTTTGGAGAGCAGTGGCTTTCTTCTTGCAACTATGCCATGCACACCATGGATGTTCAGTGTTTTCCTGATGGTGGACTCATGAATATTAACATTAGGCAATGTGAGAAAGGACTTTAGTTGCTTAGAAGTTGCCCTAGGTTCCTTTACGACCTCACAGACTGTTAGACGTCTTGCTTTTGGAGTGATCTTTGTTGGTGGACCACTCCTGGGGAGGGTGACAGTGGTCTTGAATTTCCTCCATTTGTACACAATCTGTCTGACTGTGGATTTGTGGAGTCCAAACTCTTTAGAGAGGTTTGTAACCTTTTCCAGCCTGATGAGCAACAACAACTCTTTTTCTGAGGTCCTCAGAGATCTCCTTTGGTCATACCATGATTCACTTCCACAAACATGATCAAACTTAGAACCCTGTTCAGGGCAGGGAATGACACTTAGTAGTCATCCCGTTGATTGAAAACACCTCTGAACAGATAGACTCTAATTTCGCCTTTAAATTTACTGCTAATCTTAGAGATTGACATGCTTTTGCCACTCACAGATATGTAATATTGGATCATTATCCAGAATAAATAAATGACAAAGTATATATATTTGTCTTAATTGTTTAATTGGGTTCTCTTTGTCAACTTTCAGGATTTGCATGAAAATCTGTCTAATGTGTTTACAACAGATTCATGTCATGTGTGTTTTTTCCTAGCATAGCTAATAACTTCCTCTCTTCCTCTAATAGTTTCCACATTAGCGTTTACAGCTTGTGTATGCAAGCACATGCAGCTAAACAGCCATTGACACCAGCAGGGGCCCTTGTGTCAACTATCCTTTAGGGAGCACTGGTAGTGTCAAAGAAAAACTCATGCAACAGCTGGAACCTGCTTTGATCCCATTGGTCCATTTTGGAAATGACTGATCAGGAAGAGAAATTAGGTTTGAAGAGGGACATAGGAAAGTAAAGTGAGAGTTGTCATATGGAATAGAAATTCATAGTCATCCGTTCCAGTTTTGCCAGCAAAAACTTCCCGTCGGTGAATGTGTTTAAGAGCTGCGGTTCTCAACTGATGAGTTGTGACCCAAATCAGAGAAGTTTGTTCTGATTGGAAAAATAAAGAAACTATGCTGAACAACAATAATAACATGCAACTAGCAACTTTATAATCATGTATAGTTAGTATAGCAACATAAACCAGAAACGCTTCCCATATCTTTTGTTGTCGACCTCAAAGTCAGTCTGTCTAATCAATATTTTGGTGCAAATTCATGTGTCAGCTGCTCAAATTAAGCAAATGCAATATGAACAGGTTGTGTGACATCCTTATACTCGAAAACCTACTCAACAAAACTACTCAAAGTTCAAAGAAAATAAAATCCAGACTATATTAGATGCAGATTCATGTGCGGTGAGCGAGAGGAAAGAGCGAGAAGGACAGAATGTGAAGAGGGTAAATAGGAGGGTGTGGGTCACACAAGTGTGTCTGAGTTTTATGTGGACATTTGGCTGTGGCCTCAGGTTTACTGGCCAGATCCTCTGACTCTGAGCTCAGCTCAGGGCAGATGGCCGGAGGGGATGATGAACAGGTCGTCATCTGCATCCTCCACTGATCTGAAGCCACATCACACTCTCCAGCTTTCCGCTAAAGGAGCACACAGTGTCTCCAAGTCTCCTTATAGCTGACACATGGCTCAGGGGTCAGTGAGAAGTAATTTTGAAACCATAAGTTCAGGTTTTGAAATTTTTTAAAACCATAAAACTGATACTGTGAAAGAGTCATAGGGGATTTTAGACCTTATTCAGGGGTCTTGTTGAGCATCCAGCAGTATCCGACCAAAAAGTCTTTTGCAATGAGTTATGAATTATTACATGAGTAACAGTGACCCAATGACTTGAAACAACTTTTATGCAAACGTGTAGTAAGATGATACTTCCAGATACTTCCAATAAAACAGTGGAGCACACATGATTCATATCCTGTATTACTATCATAATGTGGCTGATTTCATTGTGTGTATGATTTATCATCATGATCTCATTAATAATTGTAGGTATTCATATGTAAATTGGGTAACACTTTATTTTAAGGACCAATTCTCACTGTCAACTAGTTGCTTTTTAGCATGCATATTACTAGCATACTGGTCATTTATTAGTACTTATGCCTTATTCTGCATGACTATATTTTCTAATTACCTTACTAACTATTAATAGGCAGCAAATTAGGTGTTTATTGTGGGAAAACGCTAAATTAATAGTTAATATATTTTCCCTATTCTAAAGTGTTACCATGAATGGTATTTCTAGCACATATGCATTTTTTTTGTATATTTTTATATTATATTGGTAACACTTAAGTATAGGGACCAATTCTCAAAATTAACTAGTTGCTTATTAGTATGCCTATTATTAACATATTAGCTTAGTAAAGCACATATTCTGCATGACCATATTCTACATCCCAAATCCTACCCCATACATAAACTTAACAACTACCTTACTAACTATTAATAAGCAGCAAATTAGGAGTTTATTGAGGGAAAAGTTGTAGTTAATGGTTTGTTAATAGCAAGAATTGGACCTTAAAATAAAGTGTGACCATTATATTTATACTTATGTATTTAAGAGGTTCATAGAATTTTGAATTCATGGATTGAATATGTTGATTTTTAAATTAAATGTTAAAAGTCATTACATTTATTTAATTCCTTTACTGAATAACTCTTTTTTCCCCATTCTGTAAGATTTCTAATACTTTATTATATATAGATAGTTTAAAATAAAATTAAGAAGTATTTAGGATTGTTGTAAGTGTGCTGTAGGGGGCTTCAAAATAGATTTATAAAAGAAAATATAATTTAAAGGATTTGTAAAGATTTTGAAGTTTCTAAAGATGTGAATATGCAAATAATTTTGCATTTTACATGCTCTTAGTACATCCATACTGTGTTATATCTAAACATCAAAATGTGTGTGAAAAACAGCTACAGTATGAATATGAATGAGATCAAGCTGAATTTATATTCAGTGAACACAATTGTTGTGATTTAAATGTTTGCACTGATATTTGTTCATAGTAATAGATTAATAGTTTATCATGATATGAAATATTATAAACTGATGCACTTCATATAACATATTCCTCTACAAAATATTAATTTTTAGCAGCAAAGCCTGCTTCATTGTCACAGTGGAATGTCATGTCAGGTTTACTTGAATTATATATAATTTGTGATGAGATTTTCAAAAGCTTTTCAAATAACCAGTAATGCAGGACATCCAGCGGTGTGATAAAATCAGTGTGAATGAGGCTTGAGACTGAAATCCTAATCACCCCTGTCCAAATGTACAGCTTATCTTTTCCGTCTCCAAAAAGTGTGCCAGAAAATCCCAAAAGCCCAATCTGATTTAAGGGGATAGAATCGTACCAATTCAAGCCAGTCTTTCAATTTAGACAGAAAAGAAGTGAAAGTCAGGCAATAGCCGAAATAAAGAAAGATAGAGAGAGAAGAAAAGCTGGGTCCTGATTTCAGTAACTAGCTGAACTCCAGCCAGCTCCTCCCTCCCCATTTCGGGTACCTCCATTTGCACATTCAATGCTCTTCCATGCCTGTTACTCAGTACAAATAAACAAGTCTAATACAGATTTGGAAATGCTGTACGTGTGTGTGCGGTTGAGGTTACGGGTCACCGAATAAGTTTCTTGTTTCAAAAGAAACAAAAGTATGGTGGGTGGAAAGGAGGGGAATGTTTCCACCATGCAAAAAAAAAAGCAGCGTGAAGTCCGCCGAAAGAATACGAGAGGGAGGGAGCCGAGCCGCTTTTGTCATATCCATAATTCCCTATCTTTACCAGATGACACAGTATGGGAACTTGCCAATGCCTGTATAGTCGCAGCCTCTCGTCTCCCAACTTTTTTCCCCTCGTTTTTCTTGTTCCAACTGCATTTGGACCGCTCCAGACCGGGGGAAGTTCTTCTCCAATTGTCTCATTTGAAAAGGACGAAGAAATCAGCCCCTCCCTCTCTCCTTTTCTTCCCTCCCTCCCTCCACTCATCCTCTCTCTCTCCCTCTCTGTCCTTCTCTCCATCCCCTCCCCCCGTGACAGAGCACACCTGCCTGATCTTGGCTGCAGGCGTCCACACAGAGATCAGCCCTCGGCCTGCCGCGCTGCACATCAGCTCCAGTCTCTGGATTTGCGGATCTTCGTCTGCAGCTCTACACGCTCCTGTACGTGCAGGTAAGATCAGCTCACCCTAAGCTTTCCCCTTCTGAGTGATGAAACGCAGGGATTTTGATTGAGAGAACAGATTGACCGTCTCAAAGAGAGGTGGACGGTTTGCACTGATGAAATGTGGGTATAACCCTTTGGGAATCTGCGGTTTGGTGGTTTCTGCAGGTCATTAAGGCTTGGTGCAGAAATGAGGACTTTGCATTGGAAGTTTTCAGTGAATTTGCTTCATTCTGGCATGTCCCAGATGAATTAATTCAAGAAATTGAATACAAGTGAGAGAATACATAAGTGTGTTGACGATTAAAATGCATTTATTTTAAAGCTTCCTGCATTTTTGCACCTTGTTAATAGTGTTGCATGTGGATTAAGGTTGCATTCTGATGAGAAAACCATCCTTCTGCCTCTTTCAAGTCGGAAAAGTGTATGTTCGTGCGAATTGATTGCCGAGGTGATTTTCTT
Organism: Tor tambroides; assembly: GCA_021397915.2. Lineage (NCBI taxonomy): Eukaryota > Metazoa > Chordata > Actinopteri > Cypriniformes > Cyprinidae > Tor > Tor tambroides. The sequence goes on along the minus strand of JAFVLL020023544.1, from coordinate 53,702 downwards.
TGTTGTTCAGTTGGAGAGGACAAGACCTTTTCCGACTTTTCCAAATTGTGACAAGTATCCCTGCTCTTTGAAACCCCTCCACACAAACTCACTGTTGTGAAAAAGCCATTAACTTTTCGAGTGCCCTTATTCTCTCTGCTCCGACTTTTCCATCCTAGTTTTTCTTCCTTTTGTGCGCCACTTGGCATTTAGAAAGAGTTCATGTAAGGCCTGAAAACACTAGAGGATTTCTCTCCTCGGATAGACCTTTCTGGAGAGACGTTTCGTCCTCTGGCCTCGCTCTGCATCTGCTTGCCTCTACTCGCTCAAAGTTGCATCCTAAACTCTTTAGCCATGGTGTGGAAGCCAAAGTGCCTTGAGCCATATCAGCTGAAGGATGAAAGCGCTCTGAAGGAGAAAAGAGCGAGATGGAGAGAGTGAGAGCGTGGGACTCATTAATCCTTTAATGATATAGCTTCCTTCCAATCGCAGGCAAGTCTGACAAGGCACTTCCTGGTAATCCCACCACAAAATTCCCAGCTAACTCAAAACATTCAGTGGAGGGGGGCGAGGAAGAAGTAGCCGAGGGTTTTGATGCATTCAACGGGCATTTTAGTTGGGTTAATTGGGTCATGTGTTCCTCTTTTGTTGGAGTTGGAGTTGAGGTTCGATTTGGGGTTGGGTTTTCGTCCTCTTTTGTATAGTTTACAGCTTTCGCTAATTGTGAACAGAACTCACGTACACAGTTTGTACCATGACAGGAAACTCTCGTCCCTCTCTTCCTCCCTTCAAAGACAGCGTCCTCGGGACATGCAATAAGTATTTTTTGGAAGCCAAAGGTCTCCATTTGGCTCCAACTATTTGATGTTAGAAAGAGAGGAGAGTCATTAAATGGTAGCCATGCTGGTCACTGCCTGCTTTTTCCTCTCTTTATTTGCCTTTTAACCCTTTGAAGAAACACTGGAGATTTTGGACCAAAGTCAAAGCAGTTGCTTATGACAGTTGCCTTGGAAAAAGGAAGTGAGGGAATGAGTGAAAGAGGGCTTGAATGTAAATGTGAGCAACTGGGAATGTCTTAGATACATTATAGTTATGGTCTCAAACCTTTTTTTCACTCATTTTCTCATGGGCCAAAATAATCAGCTGGCCTTCAGCATATAATTGCTTACTCAACATCTCAATAGCTTTTTGTGGCTTTCGGGTAGGTCCTTTTGAAGACAACCATGTTTGATGGGTTTCTGTGAGAAAGTCTAATTGTGCTCTGGCAGTGGCTTTGGAGTTTGGTTTAGTGGTCTGGAACCAGCCTTACCGCACAGGGCAGAGTGGTTGAAACCCTTGTATGCTAGTGTAGTCCAGAAGTGCAGTTTGTTGAGCTGATTATTAAGTCCACATTTTTAGGCTTTTGCACACTGAGTATTATATCTTTTTGTGCTTTTGTTTTGACACATTACTCATTGGAATGAGCAGATAATTACATTTCTGAAACATTCTCTCAGTGTTTGGGGAATTCAGGATATTTTAGAGCTTTCAGTGGAGGAATGCTTTCATAAATAAAAGGCAGGTTTTGGGGTGCAGTGATAAGACTGGTCTATGTGTATATTTTAAAATGAAGGGAGCACACATGTTTTAAATGTCCTGTAGCCTGTAAATACCTTTCTGTGAGTCATTGCTGAAAGGAGCAACAGGTCAATGAATGTGTGTGTGTGTGTGCATTTGTGTGTGTGCGCGCGCGTGTGTGTGAACAGAGAAGAAAGTCAGATAAGTAGAGCTGCATTCTGTTTTCAATATGCAATTTACACTATTTTAATGAGTGTTTACTACCAAATGCCAGTAAAGATTTCTTGTTTTAAGCATAAACTCAATTAATTTTGGTACATTTTTTTTCAGAAAGCAAGGCTTATTACCTTTTAAATAAATAAATATATAAATATAAGTAAATAAATATCTTGATTTTGGACTGTTTAGACATTCATACATTGCATACAATTAACTGCAAAATATAATTCTAATGTTTATACATGTACGTTCTACTACTACTGCTTAATAAACAATAACATAAACACTGAGTTTGTTCACATGACCTCATCTGCTGCCACACTATCCCATAAATCACTTAAATTGCTTTGAATAAGCAATTTAAGTCAACCTTTCTCAGACATAATGCAGTCTGAATAATACAATACAAAACCATAGTTACTGAACAAACTAATGTCACATTTCTGAAGCATAAGCATAAACCACCTGTGGTGGAGCAGTCTTGAGATTAAATTCAAAATTAGTGTCTACACTGCCTATTTTATTGATTGTTATAAGATGTTTTATCAAAACAGGTCTCCGTGTATTTTGGTTCTTAAATTTATCTTGTTTTAAGCACATTTGCAACAAGACAAGATTTGGTTGATTGAGGGAGAGAAAACTAGAAGTGTCAACCCTCCCTTTTTTTCTGCAGAGACAAATCAGGCCTGCTGTGACACAACCCAGGCCTCAAGATCATGAAAGACAAGAAGGGAGAGTGAAAAGGAAGGTAGAAATACATGGAAAAAGAGAGAATGTGAGAGGAAAAATGGATATTTTCCTGTCTCCTCTTGATTATTACAAGCCCACATTTATAAGACCAGAAACAGGCTAGTGCTGGTTTTGGGTTCTGTGAAACACTTCAGTTGGATCAGATTGTTGCCCGAAATCGAAGCCGAAGGCCTGTAACAACCTGGCAGAAGCTGGTAGTTATGCACAGAATGGTGTCTGTGAAAAATCTATTTAAACTCAGTTCTGATAATCACTGTCACATTGAGACATATGACACTGGTTCTTTAGTTCCTGCTGAGAGGAACACTTCCTTCTTGTTGAGCTGGTTTCCAATTGTTTTCACTTTGATATGACATTGATATTTTTTAACAATGTATAAAACAGAGTGTACATAAATGTATAAAAATATATAGGTAATCTTTAAGTATATTTAAAATATATATGTAATTTTGTAAAAAAAAAAAATATATATATATATATATATACAATATAATATTAGATATTAGATATAATATTACAAATTACACAGAATAAATGGTTATATGATGCAGATGGAATTGAACATATTTATGTAATCACATTGACTAAATTAATCAAACTATTGATTGTATAGATTCAATATTCAGTGAATCTAAAAGGATTCATAAATATTTCTTAGGTTTCATGCTTTTGTTTAGATGCTATGTAAATATATAAAAACATTCAGCGTCTGTGCAAACATAAAAAATGTATGGCTACTAGAACCAAACTTGACCTAGAACCTTGACGTGTTCCTTCATTGTGATTCATTTTGGTGGTCGCCACTTGAATTTTAGTTCAAATCTAAGAGTCTTATGCTTATGCTGTATTTCCTCATAAAGTTATCAATTTATTTATTCAAAAGCCAGTTTTTACTCATGTTTTGTGATTGGCGAATGTGAACTTTGTACTCTGCCTGTTTTTCCCCAACAAAGCCATGACACCATCAGTCTGTCTTGTCTGTTTACCTGGCTCTCATAGCAGCCTGCGGTTTGTTGACAGGACGCAACTCAAATGCAGCAACAGCTTCCCATGATCCCCCTGCAAACAGAATCGCTCATGGTGACAGCCTGTAATGCTCAGAGGGCTTTTCATACTGCTGACCAGCTCCTGAGGCTCTAAACTCCTACAGTGGCTTCATTCTTGCTGGGAATACATATAGAAGAAAAGGTTTGTGCGGTTCAACCGGTAGAGCATGGCGCAAGGTCATGGGTTCAATTCCCAGGAACGCACAAGCATAAAACTACCTTAAATGCACTGTAAATCTACCAAATGCTTAAATGTTAAAGGGCAAAGTGATACTGCGGTGTGTTTGCCCAAACTGTCTCATTGCCCACTGGGTCAAAGGTAATTAAAGGTGTCTAATGTGATGGATATTGTATCCAGGCCTGAAAACGTAGCATTAACTTAAATAGCATGTCTAAATTGAGGTCGGCAAGTTGTTGTTTTGAAATAAAACTACAATTTCTCATTGTTTTTCTTGAAACATGGATACTGGTTGTGCTGAAGGAACCTCAGAAAATTGTTTCAACATGCTGTCCTAATGCAAATGCAAATCAGCAGTGACGAGAAATCAGAGGCTGAAGGTGCTTTGCAGGGGGCGTTTTTTGTTTTTCTCTTTTCTTCTGAGACTTCTTAGTCTTTTGAAAGAAAATGTTATATCTACACTTTCTGTTTGTAGATAATTGCGATTATCCAAATGAAGTCTTTTATGGTTCCTCAATGGAGTATGTCTCAAATTTCATCTCATATAGATCTGCACCAAGATTGAACGTATGTATCATTGTCTTCTCTTGCTTGAGAAATTAAGAAAAGATTTTTTCCAAAAGTTTGTCAAGGTCAAACTCTGGGTTTCCAGAGTTTAACAACAGAGGCACAGTGGTTATTCGCTGTCCAAGTGACGTGGCCACCCGGAGGATTTGAACTACTGTAATTATGCTGTATGTTGATTACATGGACCTGAGATGACCCTGAAAAGTCTAACTGAGCTCTGGGAGTTTCTGTACCTACTTTACAATTTCCTTGTCGTTCGGAGACGTCCAGCTGCTCCTCAGACATATGTTTATGTATGGGCTCGTGGACAGCTTTGTGCACTCTATCCGAGAGAAATGATGGTTATTTTTTTTTCTGAATGAGGGCATGAATGAGTTTGGTTATGGACCCAGGTCAACTATCAGTTCTCAAAGATATAGTGTGCATGGTTGTCATTTTAATGGTACATGGCAGAGGTTTTCAAATTGGGGTCACTTTTGATCAAGTGAATGCATCCTTGCTAAAAAGGATTAGTTACTTAAAAAAATAGTTTTGATAAATCATATTTTGGGGTCTTTGACAAAAAGTTTGGTAAATCCTGGTTTATAGCATTTAATAAAATTATTCCCTTCATTACAAATGCTAGTAGTGACTAAAAATGTATAAAACAGTTTTAGTAAGAATATTTAGGTTAATTTTAAATAATTTATTACAGCCACTGAGGAATTGTATTGTTCCACATTCAATTTATTTCAGTCTTGTTTTATTAAATATAATAAAATGCATTTAGTCAAGCTAACCATCAGTCTAACAGCATGAAAAGCTGCAGCAACAGGCGCCAGAGACCTCTAAAAACTAATATATGCCTAAATTTGACCCTTGACCTCAGCCTAGTTATCACCCACGTCGCATTCATGTGCTCTACATCTGTCATTTGACTTTTAACCTCTCACCATCTCAGGTCCTGAGATGCCACCCAGCATATAGCCCCTCACCTTTAACCCCTTCTCTTCTCCATTTTACCCTCCAGGCCTCCATCAGCAACATGAAATCGGCCTGTCTCTCCCTGCTTTTGGTGTCTGTATGCTGGGCTCTGCCTTTCCGTCAGTCCGGCTTCATGGACTTCATGATGGAAGATGAGGCGGGCTCAGGCTCTCCCATGCCTCCAGTTCGTAAACCACCTGTTCAGACGCCTCCTCCAGTGCTACCCGAGGGACCTGATGGACCTTTCTGCCCCTTCCGGTGCCAGTGCCATCTGCGAGTGGCCCAGTGTTCTGATCTAGGTAATGACTTCATGACACTAGAATAGACTGCTTGATGAAAGCTGCATAGGGCTATTTGACACTTTTTTTTTTAAAGTATCATTGTCAGTGTTTCTGGCTGGAATTGGGCAATGATCAATGACAATAACAAACTTGATGGCATTTGCAGTCAACTTTCCAAGTAAAACCACAGACTGGCAACATTTTGTTAGCTATCTGTCTGATAGCCTACATATTGTTTATAAAACTAGAAAATACTTTTTCTGGCAAGGTGTAATTTAAAGGTACTGTACTGACAGCTAGCGGTTGAAATTAGTCCAATTTCAAATATTAGAGACAGTTATTTCTCCATCCCCCCCTCCTCAGACTGACGCTCATGCGGGCTGCTGGATTAAGGACACCTAACAGAAACAAGTGCAAATGACCCTTTGCAGAGAACTTGATTGACAGGCGATCTGAACAATCATATCTCTGAATCCGCCATTTTGTCCGACAAACAAACCAGACAGGAGAGTAGATTAACTTTGGTGGACTTAAGGTCTTTGCACACTGAGTCCTAAATTTTTGTATACATTTTTTCGTATTCATCATCGTCACGCACAGAAACCTTGCACACTGAATCAAAATGCTTGCTACGGATGCGAAAAACGTGGAAAATCTAACCCAGTCCAAATTTTTTTATGACAGACGAAAGTTTTTGATGCAGTGTGTAAATGTGATTGACACAGCATGTGGTTGTATTTATTTTTTAACGTGCGAAAATTTCGGACTCAGTGTGCAAAGACCTTTAAACTTGAAAAATGGTGTGTATTGACGTCTTTCTGCTGTTGAAATGATGCTCATTCATGTTTATTTCATGCTTTTACTAGTAAATATGAAAAGATGATCGGTTCTCATGCCGCTTTAACTGAAGTGCTATAGCGATCTGTCACAACACATTGAAGAGCTACAAAACTATGCTTATTTTTTGAATGTCTTAAAAATGACTAAGTTTGAAAGCTGACTTTTATTTCATACCAGAAGTAACCTGCTCTGTCTTGTCTGTCAGCGCGTTGTCAGTTACCTCTTTGCTCCGTGATACATTTTTCACTGCGTGCGAACATGATGACAATAGAAGGTGACAAACCTTATTTTGTAAATTGATGAGTTGAATTATCTGCGATTTAATATGCCTCTGGTCATTTCCATCCAAAGTTGCAAATTTAACTTATGCTCAAAACTGGAATATCACATAAAACATTTGCGACTAAGAACCATTTCCATCCGAGTCAAAGAAAACAAAATCGTCACTTCCTTATAAACTGGCACTTAGTATCACTAAGAAAAGTAGGAGAAGCCACTGAAAATAATAATTTTCATATATAATAAATTACTTGAGCCTCAGAGTGAGCAGACCAAACACAATAAATGCGGTCATTGCTTTCGGAGGTGGATGCCTGCTGTTTGGGAACGCAGTCGTGTAAGACAGTTCCGGGAGGCAATTATACAGAAATACTTTGAAGACATACATAACAACATTTCAGATGCTGTGCAACAAGATCAGTCTGCTGGTTAGTAAGGTTATGCCTTCCCATTGTGCAAAGTCACATGACTTTTTTGATGCGCATGGAGGAATTTATTCGCAAAATGCGTTTCCATCTCCCATTATTCGCATTAACCCTTTTTTCGCACAAGACAAAAACTACCTCAAGCGAGCGTAAAAACTTATTTGCGAATTAAGGGACTTTTTAAAATTTTTTACATTTCCATAACTCGTTTCTGATGCGATATTTTAAAATGCACATAAAAACAGAGTAATGGAAACATAGCTATAGAGTTTTTTAAGTTGGGTAGAGTCTGCGATCTCTGACCCAGTTCGTTTACTTTGCAATGGTCATATTTGTCAACTGTATGACCTGCAAAACCTTCAAATGTTGAACTTTCAGAAAAGGCTTTGTCAAGCCAACATCAAAGTTTGTCTTTATCAATTTTTTTCCATTCTGGTTAATATGTTTCATTGTTTTCCTTTCCATTTCCATTGTTTACACCTGATGTCAATTGTTTCATGACAAACTGTCCACGGCCAAGCAGCCATGAACAAAACCTCTCTCTTTGTTTGATCTGCCCATTGTTGAGTCATCACTGAATTACTAATGTCACTGTTTTAAAACCACTTTAAATGTTTTCATATGCTAACTGCCCTCACTTCCATAGATGACTAGGCGCTAACCTCCAGACGGCTGCCTCATTTTCCTAATTGAATCCCCAGGCGTGTGTGTGTGTGTGTGTGTGTGTGTGTGTGTGCGTTTGTGTTTGTTAATACGTGAAAAAGTCAAGTCTGTTCTTTTATAAGGTTACTTTCAAAAGATTACTTCTCTTCCTCTAAACTGCCCTGTCTGCTGGGTCACTGTGATCTACACAGAAAAGAGCATTAGAAACAAACACATAGTTGACTGATCCTTCTTAATTGTTCTGCCATTATCCCTGATATTTTGACTAAGTTCACTTTCTTTGTCATAAGGTCTCCTTTATTACCCTTTCAAAACATGTTTAGCATCAGATCCTCCAAGAAATATGTGAATGTGGTTATGTTGGTAACACTTTAGAATAGGGATCAATTCTCACTATTAACTAGTTGCTTATTGGCATGCCTATTATTAACATATTGGCTGTTTATTAGTACCTATAAAACACATATTCTGCATGACCATATTCTACACCCCTAATCCTACCCAATACCTAAACTTAACAACTGCCTTAATAACTATTAATAAGCAGCAAATTAGAAGTTTACTGAGGCAAAGGTCATAGTTAATAGTTTGTTAATGGCAAGAATTGGACCTTAAAATAAAGTGTGATCGTTATGTTTATGTTAACAACAACAATACAGTACAATATTGTATTTGGAAACCAAACAGAAACATTACTATGTATGGATATCACAGATTAATTCTTCAATAATATTTGCCTACAGGGTTTTGATTAAGTCAGAGGGTCATATTAAAATCCGAAATGATTATGTAATATTTACAGCATTGTAAATTTACAGAACATAGAGTCAGCAAGGGTTAATAAAGCATTTCCCAGCATGCTTTATCCTGTAATGTAGTAAGTTGCTGTAACATGTTGTCTCAGTTAGCGTAGCTTTTTATAAACAGGAAATCACTTAGAGGTCTGTTTGATGGACAGAATGTCTGTTTGGAAAGAAATACTGGTGACCAGGCAAGTTCTCAGTAATTCTTTCGCAATGTTAACATTCAACCCCAGTTAAAGTGGACAGGGAAAGAATGAGAACGAAAATGGGACTGAGAACAAGGACAAATAAGAGAAGAGCGAATATCTGAGGCCTCTAGCGCTCATCTGCTCCGCAGGTCTTTTGGCATGAAACAGACCTGGGAAAGAACGGAAGGGGGGGGGGGGGGGGATAGGTGTGCCGACAGGCCTGTTCTCCATTTAACTTCACTTCTTTTCAGTGAAATATGTGACCCAGTTTATACAGCTCTGCAGCTGCAGGGAAAACCGTCTGGAAATAGCGCCAGAACCCAAAAACAACTAATGGCAAAAATGAATTTGTTTGTCTAGGAAAGTTTGATTAAGGGCCCTTTTGTGTTTTTACATCCTAACAACGAGCTGTAAGTGTGAGATACTCCCTCTTTTAGGTACCAGTTGATATGAGGTCAGTATTTTTTGTATGTTACAAGTGGGATAAGTGTAAAATATTCATTGTTTGAGAGTTATGGACCACAGAGTAGCGTGCTTACATAATGAAAATCTTGTGGATTAAACAGCATCCCATGTTTTTACCAATAAAACAAGTAGAAGGAATGAGTTTAGCATCCATGAGTCTGTTAATAACGGTTTTGTGTTTTTCTCTGCTCTTGATTTTGATTCTGTTGCTGATTTCAGTGGCTAAATAGTATTTCTAACCACAGAGGACAATTTGTTTTTAAATAGTTTAATGTTTGTTCCATAAGGTTTGCCAATGGTTTTCACATTCTGATTTTCTGATTGCCATTTGGGTTAAAATTCTAACATGTTTACTCAAACAACTGAAGTTTTCATTATGTTATTAGTGCTTTTTGGATTACGTGCTGATAATATAGTCCATAATAAAACACATTTTGACCTAAATTGATTGCCGTGATTTTAGCTGAGACATGCAGCCACTAGAAAATGAGACTAAACAGAGCCGAACAAAAGGAACATATGCGAGACATCTCAGCAGCAGTGATACGTCCAGCTGTGATCTCTGTGTCCTCTGTCCTGTGGTTATATAATTAACAGGGACATATTCTTAAACTGTTTATACACATGCAGTGATGAGGATACTCACCGCAAAACAAAACCAAACAATGTTTGTGTGAGGTTCTGCCTAAAAAGCTTTTAGAGCTGCTAGAGCACATATATTTACCTCATTTTTCCTATGTTGCTCTAATGTTTGAAGCAAACACTATGATACACACTGGCCCCACAACATATTTGGACACTTAAAAATGTCTAAAATTAATTTGTTAAAGATACTAATTTTCTTAGAAAACTTGGTGAAATGTTTTACTTGGAATATTCAAAATATGTGCCACTTGGTTGGATATTTTTGTTATATAATGCAAAGACATTCATACAAATGGAATTGTGGCTTAAGTTTGTTTGGTCACACTTTATTTTAAGGACCAATTCTCTTTATTAACTCTATTTGCTGTTTATTAATAGTTGGTAATGTAGTTGTTAAGTTTAGGTATGGGTTCTAGCATAAATATGTGCTTTATAAATACAAATAAACAGTCAATATGCTTGTAATAAGCATGCTAATAAGCAACTAGTTAATAGTGAGTATTGGTCCTTAAAATAAAGTGTTACCATACGTTTTGGTTTTCACTGTGTATTCTGCAGCACATTAAATGAAAGCTGTGTCATACTGTCGTCCAATGTTGGCAAAATCAAATTCCCCTTGTGTGGAAATCTTATGTCAGCTTTTTCAACTGACAGCATCGTACAGCCTTTATAATCCTTCCAAGAAAAACTGCGAGATATCTGGCATAAGAGTGGTCTATGATTAACTTTCAGAACTGTTTTTGAAACACTCAAACTTATGTGAACCATCATCATAACTCTTCACTCTGTTACACTCTGGAAATGGATTGGTCTGGTGTCCAACTGCACATTCAGACTTTTTTTTAGGCTATGGAGTTCTTACGAAACCCTCCTGGTTTTGTAAGATGTTGATTCAGTGTTCATTTTTATGCTGTTTTCAGTGTTTTAAGTGCTTTATAGTTGTGCTTAATAGACCAGACTGCTCAGAACCTGTAGATCATTTTATTTTATTTTATTTTATTTTTAAATAGTTTATTTATTAAGTCAGATTATGGGATGAATAAAGATGAAGAGAAATGAAATAGTCCTTTAGTAATGATATTATATATAGTGAGATATTTACAATTAAAACTGTTTTTGTCACTGTTTAACCTTTGCTTTTTTTAAACTCTAAACTGTTTTCAGGAATGTGGCTGCTCGATTTAGTACCACAATTTACACTCTTAAAGGACTTTTTTTTGTTCGTATCTGGGTGTGTTGTGTTGGTGTTGGACCAGGATCCATATGTCTACAGCTGATTTGATTTCAAAGTAGATTCTAGCCATAAAAGCACAGATCAGCTCATATCCCATTTCATCAGTGTCATTTTTCTTAGCGCTTGTGGTTTTGTGTCTCTCAGGTTTGAAGAACGTTCCAGAAAAAATTCCAATTGATACCACTCTCCTGGATTTGCAGAACAACAAGATCACAGAGATCAGAGAAAACGACTTCAAAGGCCTGAAGGGTCTCCAAGTGAGATATTCAATTACTCACTCTTTCCCTTGTTCTCTCTCTCTTTTTCTCTCGCATTTTCTTTAATTGCCTAAATTGGATCGTAGAAGCAATGACATTTCTCAATCCCCTTTTAAATCCAAGTAACCCTCATGGGACAAATCCTATTTCACTTTGATATATACATTTTGGGATCAACTGTCTACTTGCTGCCGATAACTGGAAATGACAGCGTGATGTTTTTGCTATGACCTTGAAAGCGTCAATTCAACGCAGAGAACATAAAGTCCAAACGTCCAAATCAAAACCACTTGTGAGTCTCATTTCACATAAAAGAAAAGCAATTCTTTTCCCAAAAACAAATGCTTGAGCAGCACTGAAAAACTCTCCAGAGAAAACACTCCAACGCTGTTTGTCTGCCAAATGTGGAATTGGGTGCTAGAACTATGCGTTGCAACCACAGCGATCTGCTCTAATTTTTCGAAAACACTGCAAAAAGTTCTCTGGAGATCTTCAGAAACACTTTACAAAACAGAGCTTGAGGCAAACTCATAATCCAGAATGTGAAATCCTCCATGTTTCCAATCCATCATCTCCAGAAAACAGCTCTCAGTGTGAGAAATGTGTCATTCCCAGGTGCACAAGTGTAATGATTCACTTTTGGAGCGGATCCATTGTTCAGCCTCCTGAACTTCAATAAATATGCAGCCTCCCGTCGAGGGCTCTTTGCTGTTTCTCGCTTTCCAAGCTCAACGTCCACATGGCGCCTGGATCTAAATGCAATCAGAACATAAAAAGGAAGATTTTTATGCACTGGAATGTAGTACAGACTATCGCAAGTAGCTAGAGAACTTTTTATGACTGAATGCCAGGGGTGAAAAGAGGGTTACAGATTTGAACACAAACACTGAATCAACTTTAGGTTGATTAACCAAAGCTTTGTGCATTTAAACACTAATAACTAAAGAATTACACCAATAATTTGCAGTCATATATCTGCCATAAAGTTCCTAAAGGAATGTCTTTTTTTTTCTTCAGACACTCATCCTGGTCAACAATAAGATCACCATCATTCATGCCAAGTCCTTTTCTTCTCTGATCAATCTGGAGAGACTCTACCTGTCCAAGAATCTCCTGAAGGATGTTCCTGCTAACATACCAAAAAGCCTGCAGGAGCTGCGTATTCACGAGAACCAGATTAACAAGATAAAGAAGTCCTCTTTTGCCGGCATGGCCAATGTCATCGTCATGGGTAAAAAATTTTGTCCACGCTTATTAGAAAACTGTATGTGGAAGTGGCACTTTTTTTTTTGGGCTAGCACAGTTTAGATTTGCTGCATTATTACATATTTATGTATGTATGTATATATGTATGTATTTATTTATTTATTTAATCCTGCACTCAAAGGAATAACACATTTATAAATTTAATTAATTATATGTTTTATAAATATTATATACCATGTAATATACAATACATAAATAAATATACATAAATATAATATACCATGTATCAAAAAGTTAAATTTTATTTATTTTAGTTAGTTTTGAAATGTTGTTTATATATAGTTTTAGTTTTTCCAAGTTTACGTTTGTTTTTATTTCAGTTAAATGAAAAATGTTGTTGTTTTAGCTTTTGTTTTAGTCTACATTTTTGTTTTAGTTTATATTTTTTAGTTTTTGTGGTAACACTTTAGTATAGGGACCAATTCTCACTATTAACTAGTTGCTTATTAGCATGTCTATTATTAACATATTGGCTGTTTATTAATACTTATAAAGCACATATTCTGCATGACCATATTCTACATCCATAATCCTACCCAATACCTAAACTTAACAACTACCTTAATAACTAATAACTAAACTAATAAGCAGCAAATTAGTTTATTGAGGGAAAATCAGAGTTAATGGTTTGTTAATAGCAAGAATTCGACCTTAAAATAAAGTGTGACCATTTTTGTTTTCATTTTCTTTTCGGTTTTTGTTGATGATGATAATAACACTTTGTGTGTGACAAAAATAAGGCTCAGTCTGAGTCACAATGAGGTCAGCATATTTTATTTTATTTATTTTGCACTCAAAGGAGATAGTACATTAATAATCACATCAGATCAACAGCGTAACAATATTGCAATATGAACCAGTGCATATTTTGACTCTGTCCTGTTCCAGAGCTGGGCTCTAACCCTCTGAGTAGCTCTGGAGTTGATAATGGTGCTTTTGCTGATCTGAAGAGGGTTTCTTATATCCGAATTGCTGACACCAACATCACCTCCATTCCCAAAGGTACAGAATCATCCCTATTGTGAATAATAATGGAGGCCTGTTTCACTTCAGTGAACTGTATCAATACAATATCATTGATTTTTCATTAATCTGTCTCAAAAAATGTTCAGGTCTGCCCAGCTCTCTGTTTGAACTTCACTTGGATGGAAACAAGATCACCAAAGTGACCGCAGACAGTCTGAAGGGCCTCAAGAACCTGTCCAAGTAAATTCATTTTTTCTTGTTAATATATTTGTAATTTGTTATGCAAACAAACAGTTGATTTCCTTTCATGCCAGACTTGCGTTTGAACAGAAACAGCTAAATATGTCTCTGTATAGCCGAAAACCATAGCAAAATCTGACTCAGAAGGGAAAGAGTTTGATTCAAAGGAAATAATAATTCAGATTTCATTAGGTTTGTTTTGAATTTGCATGAGAACGACCCTGTGAGACTCAAACACACACCATGACATCATAGCATGGATCAGTTTGCTTTGGATCGCACAGAGAAATTAGAACATTCATATTACAGAGATTTTCCACCGTACATGCCGAGACTGAATCACAGCCGAGATGTTATAAAAGAGTACTGACTCAAATACAGACTGCTTTATGAGAACACTGGAAGATTCTTTTGCTTTTGCTAATGTGTGAAAACCCAGCTAAGGTCTTTTTTTTTTTTTTTTTGCAATTTACTGTTTTCTACATAAAATCATCCTTCATAAGGTAAAATGTAACCTTGATATCTTTAATATTGACTAAGACCATGTCAAAGACCATGTCACTTTGATGCTTGTTATCTGATAATTAGATTTTGAGGCATTAGCCAGGGTTTCACAGAGAGGGTGACATATATGTAGAAATGTTTCTTTATTTAGCAAAGCAGCACATTTTCAGTTTGTTGTTACTTTATCATTGTTAGATTTAGTATAGTTTTTTTTTTTTAAAGAGTTTTCTAGTATAAGTTCTTCCTTTTTTATTTTTGTTTTAGTATTTCAGAGCTGCCAATGTTTTTATTTATTTATTTATAATTATTTATAAATAAATAAATAAAGTTGGCAGCCTTAAATACTTATATATTTATTAATTAATTAATTAATTTTTTTCGAAGAAATTAATATTTTTAATTAGCAAGGACACATTAAATTGATCAAAAGTGAAAGTAATGACACAGATATTGTCACAAAAATATTTATGTTCCAAATTAATCCTGTTCTTTTGAATTTTCATCAATGAAATGTGTACACAAAAATAATAAGCAGCACAATTGTTTTCAACATTGATATTAGTAAGAAACATTTCTTGAGCTGCAAATCAGCATATTGGAATGATTTCTGATCAGAGAAATGACAGCTGATTGGAGTAATGACAGCTGAAAATTCAGCTTTATCATCAAAGTAATAAATTACATTTTAAAATATATTAAAATACAAAGAGTTATTTTAAATGGTAATAATATTTCACAGTATTACTGATTTTACTGTACTTTTATTCAAATAAATTCAGCATAAGAGTGGTGAGCATAAGAGTCATCTTACAAAAAACATAAAAAAATGATAGTGTACCGTGTATTAAAAAAAAAAAGAAAACTAAAATTGATTTGTGGCCGTTTTTATTTTAGCTTAGTTGGTTTGGAATTGTCAAAATATTTAGTTTCACTGTTTTCTGAAAATATTTTGGTTTTAGTGTTTGTTTTACTTCACATTTTCGCTTCAGTTTTTGTTAATGATAATAACCCTGTGTGTGTTTTCAGGCTGGGTCTGAGCCACAATGAGATCAGCGTAGTGGAGAACGGCTCTCTGGCCAATGTGCCTCACCTGAGGGAACTTCACCTGGACAATAACATTCTGACTGCGGTCCCGTCCGGCCTGCCAGAACACAAATACATTCAGGTGAGAGATCTCGCAGACGTTAACACGCCATTTCCACACGTCTTTAAGTCACAGGTTGTCACGCTCTCTTTCCATCGATTCCAGGTGATCTACCTTCACGCCAACAAGATTGCTGCTGTGGGAACAGAGGACTTCTGCCCACCCGGCTACAATACAAAGAAGGCCATGTACTCAGGCATTAGCCTGTTCAGTAATCCAGTGCCCTATTGGGAGGTCCAGCCGATCACCTTCCGCTGCGTCTTCGACCGCTCGGCCATTCAACTGGGCAACTACAGGAAGAAATAGAGCGTCCAATCAGACGGCTTAGTCACTGTTTTCATCCCACCCCTTCCTGTCTGACCTAATCCTTTCAAGCACATAACTTAGTCTCAATGTCATATCTCAGTTAACCCGAAATAAACTACAATTCCATTTTCAACATGGACAGATATTCAAATAATCGGATGCATATCAGTATTGTACTGAACATACATATTGTGTAAGTGCAGAGGAGAACAGAAAATGTATGATTTTGAAAAAAAAAGAAAAGAACAATAAAAAAGTAAAGCCATGACCACTTAGAATATCCAATAGTGCACATCACCCAGATAATGAAATGATCTTTTTCCAAGGTCAGTTTGGACCTTCTGGACCTAAGCCATGTTCTTCTATGTTCTTCGCTGGCCTGCGGAGCGGGCAGCAAGGGGTTAACACATGTCAGCCAGTGCCATTAACAAGAGCTTGTATGCTAGAATGTATTCAGTTATTACTTTCCGTGTAGCGCTAGTTCACATTGTGCTGTTAAAAGTCATTGTCGTTTCTCACGTAATCAACTGAAGTGGGAGAAAACAGGAAGTTTTAACCAAATGGTCTCAATTCAGATGCTTCGGTGACATTTGTGTTCATTAGTTTCCTCAGATCCCGTCTGCTCTACCCAGGTGAACATAGCGCTTCGAGATGTAGAATAAACTATGTTGTCATTACGACGAACGCGATTCCCGAACCTATACGCATGCTTTTTCTTCTCTGGTGACTGCGAGCTTGTACGTGTGTTTCTTACTTGTTCGTGTTTGTTGATCGTCTGTGTTTCAGTCTGGAAGGATCGGGAGGGAGACGGCGGATATGGACACCTCCTGCTTTCATGAGAGTCATGAATGTCTCTTGTATAGACGCTGTATATAAATGCTGTATAAAAGAATCCTATCAATGCTTTGAAGCACAAGCACTTACAGTAGTTTGGACTTTAATATATCGGCAATAAAGGTAATCCCTTTCTTCTCTCTCTCTCTCTCTGTGGCCAATTGAGGGCTCCGACACAGGTGTCTTGAACCAAATAAACAGTCAAATCTCTCACCGTGCTTTCACTGGGTGGTTTACCGGGTTTGTTCGGGCACAGGGTTGGTTTTCAGGTAAATGAAACCGAATGATGCCTCAAAATAACACACAGGACAAACTTTCTATGATGGATGCTACAGTCGCAGAAGGCCTTCAAGAGCAACGGTAAAAATGTCACGTTTGGGTGCTAGTTCTGTGTCAAACAAAACTGTGTTTGTGTCATTTAGATGAATTATACAACCATTGCTCAGGCTGAAACTCTAAGCACAACAGTATATATATATATATATATATATATTTTTTTTTTTTAAATGTTAAAGCACTTTTAGGGAAAGTCAAACCAAGGAACAAAGCTCAGCGCCTTTCATGTGGCCGTTTTGTTGTGAAAATACAAAAGAAATTAAGTTCTTTTTTGTTCACAATAAGACATTTAGTCATTTTAATTGTGTGGTTTAATTTCCTTTAATTCATCTCTGTTTTCTACTTTTTCCACTGAAATATTATTCTTACTCTGGATTTTGTTTCTCTGATACAGAAATAGCAGGTTTTAAAAATAATAGTTGCAATTGTGTCATCTCAGTCACCACCGCAGACAAATGCGGTTTCCTGGTCGACCATAAACAGACTTTATGAAAATTAAAAAATAGTCATGAGTCTCTTTAAACACAGGGATTAGCTGTTAGGATGTTAGTTAATAGTAGCCTTTGTGGAGATGGAAAAATATTATATAATTTCCTGATTTGATAATGACAAAGTCTCTAGGCAATATATGCTTATGAATCAGGCACTTCAAAGGCGGAATAGAAATGGTAAAAATATAAGTGAAGATTATTTTTTGGGTTAGGTAAATTCTTTAATCAACTATGAAGAACGCAACGAAATGGCAAAACATTTAACATTAACTAACAAATAAATACTTTAATTCATTCTAATTTTCAAATCTATATGTTGGAATCATTTTAATACAGCAGAAGTGTTGTAAATGTATTAAAACACACAGGTGTTTCAGTTTTATAATACATCCATCAGGTTCGCTCTCGTTTCTCTCTGGTGCCCCCTTGTGGATTATTTTGTGCTGCACTATTTTGAATTCTCTCTCAGTTCATACACATTTTACTGTCACATGAGCTTTATTAAGCAAGCTCCTCCTCCAGAACTCTACGGTAAGGCGCAATGTGTGTGTGTGTGTGTGTGTGTGTGTGTGTGTGTGTGTGTGTGTGTGAGTGAGTGAGAGATGAAGGGGACACAGTGTGGGATTGTGTATGTATAAATATATGAATGTGTGTGTGTGCCAGAGAGCTAAGTGTGTGAGAGGTGGTATATTTAACAACTGTGGCAGTTTAAAGCGTCTCTTCTTACTTGAGGGGAAAAGCTAATATCACCTCACTGCACTGGACTTTAAAGTTAAAGCTTACAGAGTAAAGCAGAGGTGGTAATAAAATGAATAATATAATGATTAAAGTGGCCATTATTTACATTAATGAAAAATGGCAATTTTTATATTTACCAAATGGCATGTTTATTATTTATGTTGTGAGACTTAAGAAGTATAAATATCACCCACAATCATATATCTACACAAAATGAGAATGTTTTATATCTGCACAGTTTTCTGTGAAAGCCCATTTCCTGCCTTTTAAAAAATATTTTAATAAGCAAACAAATACAAAGATTATTGTGAAATAAAGTTTAAAATAAGAAATAAAGGCACTTTATTAGCATATAAAAGTTATACAAATAGCATATAAAATAGTACTGTTATTGTTAACTAAAAGAAAAAAAAAAGGTTAGTTGAAAAAAGCTGAAATAGAATATAAATCTTAGATGAAAAATTAAACTTAAACTCAAAGGATAATTAAAAAATTATGTACTGGCAACTAATTGAAATAAAATTGAAGTGCTAAAACTGAATTTTTTAAAGTTAATAGATATGTTTACAAAAAGACAATAGTAAAATGACAAAAGCACAAAACAAAATTACTAACATCTGAAGTAGAATTAAAATGAAAGCATCTAATAAAAGTTAATTCAAAATCTTACAAATACTATAATAGCATATAAATAATAAGGTATATAAACAACCTTAATATACAGTAAATTCACATTGTGAGATATAAAGTTGAAATGTTTTACAAGGCATTTTTAGGCCTACTAAAATAAAAAAAATAAAGCTGAAATGGAATAAAATATAAATTTTAGACTGAAATACTTTAAAAAAAATCAGTTACTAAAACTGAAATAAATATAAATTTTATTTAAAATAAAAAAAAATAAAAAATGACAAAAGCACATAACAAATTAAGTAACATATTAATGAATACTATGTAATATTACTAATATTATGTAAATAATGCTAAAAAAAAAGCCCAAAATTTATTCAGACACCTTCAAAATTTCTCACATTATCACAGTTTATTTGCTATAGTTTAGAAAAAGGTATGTAACAAAAAATGGTTAGGTGAAAGTGTCAAATCTAATTTTTGGCCCCAATTTTTTTTTTTTTCAAATTTACTGGTAGTCCACTGGATGAAGAATTGTTGGGTATAATACGTCACAGTTTACCTTATTTTGCTATCCTCACTTAAAAAAATAACTAAAGTGTCCTGCACCTGCTAGTAAAAAAATATCAAAAATTATATCTGGTGCCTGAATAATTTTTGTTTTGGCTGTGTGTGTGTGTGTGTGTGTGTGTGTATGTGTGTGTGTGTGTGTGCAGTACTGTGCAAAAATCTTAGGCCACAAGTATTTTCACCAACAAAAAATGGTTTGAAATCAGTTATTTCTATCTTTTTCTGTAGTGTGTCAGCAGGAAATATCAGTTTACATTTCCATTAGTAACGTTATTTTTGCCATTAATTGTAATAATGCAGTGAGATTTTTGTTTGCGCAAGGAGTCTGACAACAGCCAGTGCTCCACACAGAGATCTGATCTCATCATCATCCAGTTCGTCTGGAATGACATGAAGAAACAGAACAAACTGAGACAGACTAAATCCAGAAGAACCGTGGTAACGTCTCCAAGATGCTTCAAGAAACCTACCTGCAAAGCTACAGTACTGTGAAAAGTTTTAGGCACTTGGGTAAAAATGCTGTAAAGTGAGGATGCTTTCAGAAATAATGCCATAAATAGATTTTATTTATCAATTAACTTCTATTAACTAAATTAAATCAACATTTGGTGTGAGCACACTATGCATTTAAAACAGCTTTTGCCCCATGTGCACTTGCGCATAGTTTTTCAGGTAGCTTTGCAGGTAGGTCTCTTGAAGCATCTTGGAGACGTTACCATGGTTCTTCTGGATTTAGTCTGTCTCAGTTTGTTCTGTTTCTTCATGTCATTCCAGACAGACTGGATGATGGTGAGATCAGATCTCTGTGTGGAGCACTGGCTGTTGTCAGACTCCTTGTGCAAACAAAAATCTTACTGGATTATTACAATTAATGGCAAAAATAATGTTTGTAAATGTAAACTGTTATTTCCTACTGACACACTACAGCAAAAGATAGAAATAACTGACTTAAAACCACTTTTTATTGGTGAAAATACTAGTGGCCTAAGACTTTTGCACAGTAGTGTGTGTGTATATATATATATATATGTATGTATATGTGTATATATATATGATTAATCAGGCTTAGTTATTTTAATCTATACTGACAGCACCAAAATGAATTCTGCTTTATGGAGTAATGCAAATTCAAAATCAGCATAACATATTCCTAACAGAATTAGAAGTGATGCCTTGTGCGTCACATCGTGACAGAAGTGACGTCATTCTCAGATTGGGAGACGTTTATCCCTCAGAATAGGACAGTGCTGAAGCCCTGAGTGTGAGCTTTGATCAGCTCTCGCTCTCACATGCCTCCACGGCATGCAAGTGTGTGAGCTGTGACGTCTTAACTAGCTTGCTGGTATTATATTAAGTGGATATACTGAGGTCTGAAATTACCCTCGCAGCTGCCTGTGACACATGCACTACCATGTGTGTGTGAGTGTGTGTGTGTGTGTGTGTGTGTGTTTGCCAATGCGAGGCTCAGCCCTGAGTCTGTTTGTGGCAGTACTGAGGTGTCTGAGGTGCATTTGTCTGCCTCAGGATCACCCAACACTTGACTATTTGTGTCCAAACTGAGTCTAAATGCCTCTAACTAATTAAGAGGAGAGCTGATAACTGGGATTTTCCAACGTGAACATATTGTTTTAAAACAGCACCAGTTAAGACATTTTAGCAACACCAATTTGCACTAAAAACCAAGAGTGACGTGTGTGTGTGTGTGTATATATATATATGAAATAAAATATAAATATTAAACTGAAATACTTAAAGAACTTGTAGAAGTGCTAAAATTACTAAAACTTAAATAAATATAAATTTTATTTAAAAAAGTGGCAAAAGCACAACAAATTTAGTAACAAAAAAGTAAATGAAAATATAATAATAATAAAAGCAATGTTTGATTCATGACTCAAATCATTCAGAGTTTTGAACTGATTCATGTGAAATTCATAATTTGAACTGATTGATGGAAATCGATAGAATGTATCAACTTCCTTTTTTTCTTTTTTAATACATCAACACTATCATCAGATTAGTTTAAAACAAAACTTCCTGAATCATAGCTAGATTCACAATGTTGTTTTTGCTAGTAACATCATCACAAATATATAGTGAATATTCAGTATCGCTAGAGTCAAGTGCTGATTGTGAAGTGTTGGATAGCCATGATTCATTTAGCATCATCTCAGATATTTAAGAGTTAAGGGTTTAACATCAATGCCTGTTAATAGAAGTATTAAACAGTCAATGAACCGATTGTCTACTGGTTGACCAAGGTTTGTGAGCTCACTGTTTTGCTACTCTGTGTTTCACAGTAAACATAAGCCATATTGAAAGGTTTTGCAGCATTTTTCATTTGTTTTCTTTAGTCAGCTCTCTCTGCCTTTTTAAAAACCAATATAAATTGTGTGTGACTAAATCAGTTTACTGCTGACAAAGACTTGTATTTTAATGGGAACCATATGAGGTGTTCCTCAGATATAATTAAATAGTGACTCAGCTCCATGACTAGCAGAAAACAAGATGAAACTCATTTTATTCAAAGGAAAAAAATGTTATTATAACTGTAGCAACCTGACAGTATTAGGTTTTGCCAGTAAAAGTCATTTTTAAGAGTCAGATCAAGTAGGAATAACAACTTAAGCTGAGGAGAGGAAACATTATAAAGCTGTTGACAAGATCATAAGAATCAGCTTTTTGATAGATTTATAAAACATGTTTCAGTTTACTCCTTGTCTACAAACATATTTGTCTGTCTCAAAAGCATCCAGGCCAGGAAAAAACGAAGGTTTGGAAATGACGAAACTTGACTGGAAATGTCTGGTCCTGTCAGAAACCAAGACACAGACGCCGTTGTAGACTTTCCTGTGCGTAATTTTGAAGACAGAGGGAATTTATCCACTAACGTCACTGTAAACTCATGTAGGTGAGATGAAAAGAGGAAATGATACTTAACAGAAACCCTCAAGGAGACAAATCTCTCAGTAAAAACTCCCAAGCTGGTAAATGCTGGACCTTTTCATGGAACTGGTGTGGAGAATCTTTCCAGTGATCTTCAGGATGCTGAGGTTTTCATTTTCCGCGTGTGTCAATGTCCAGACAGGAAAGACAGTGAGAACACAGCTGGACAACAGAATACTCTTACAAAATACTTAATGTCATTACACAAAGTTGGTCTGGAAATAATCAGGCTTGAGAAGACAAAGGCTTTATGGGCAAATTAATACATTCATGGTCAATAACAACAACAGCAACAACAAAACTGCCAGCTGTGGTCGCCAGAACATTACTCCAAAAGAAAAAAAAAAAAAAAAGGAGAAGAGAGGAAATATAGTGACAGTGTTGGTCACTGAATATTTTGTAGTTAATAACTGTGTATGTCATTTTATAATATAATATAATAAATATTTCTGTTTGTTAGTGTAAAATATACTGATAATAATAAAGGTGGTACAACCAAAAGTCACATGATAGTCATCAAAATTTGGTTTTCCATCCTCCATGGCAGTGTTATACACACAAAATTACTAATAATGTTATGGAAAATGTCTAAATAATAAAAATGAGAGAGAGAGAAAAAAACTTTTAAAATCGAAATAAAATGCAAACAAATATTATGGTTCTGAAAATGACCTTCTTTCCATAAATGATTAGGCAATATTCATTCTTCTTTCTTTATAAAAACACATGATTTTTTTAAACAGTATTTTACAATAAAACTATGTCTTTTTTTAGGTCTTTCTTATTTATTTATTATTGCATTTATTGTTTATATGAATGATTTATTACTTTATTATTTTTCTTTTAAAATATTTTTTACATCATATTTCAGGGTTATTATTAACTAAAACTAAAACCATAAATATTTCATTACTCTGAATAAAATATACTTTAACTGAAATAAATAAATAAATATAGATAAATAAATTTATATTTAAATATATATATATATATATATATATATTGCATTTTTAAAAAAAAGCAGAATCTCTCATTTTCAATTAGTTTCATTTTTAACTTGATGTACCAATGACTCAATCTAAGCCTAAAAATTAATTTAAAAAAAAAACACTATATAGACATATTTACTAAAAAAATAAATGAAACTAAATGAAACAAACGAAACAAGACTTGTCTTTTCTTGAAACAAGAAAATAATCAATCAAACAATTAATAAACCTATTATAACTAAAATGACTAAAACTTTAACTAAATTAAATGAAAAAAAAAAACATAAAATATAAAAATAAAAACTAATTCAAAATATAAATAAAAACTATAATTGGATCTCAGTGATACTGAACTAACAATGTTGTACTTCAACCAAATCTAATTACCACCAGTCAAGAGCAGTTAAGTGTGCATGTAAAGTGAAATAAACAACCTGGCACATAACTATGTCTAGGGGTGTGTTTGAAATACCAGCATGTGGTAAACAACACGCTAGTATCATCTAAAAAAAGTGCTTCTGCAGCCGATTTGTATCAATCAGCCTGCAGATGTATCATTTTTACATTGAGTGCAATTGCAAACCTCACATACCTGCAACAGGTACAGCTACACAGGTTTGCCCTGACCTGCCCCTGCTGCATAACTTCATCCATAATGTCCCAGCATGAGCACAGCAGCATGTGCTTGCCCTACAGGGCTGACAGATGAGTGGAGTGAGTGAGGGGTGACCTGCAGGGGACCTGACAGATGAGGAATGGGTGATAAGGTCATAGTGCTGTTGGTATGGGACAGGTATGAGCACTGCAGCAGTCAGATTGATCCAGATCAATTTAAGACCACCCAACAGCATCAGATCTGTGGCCTAGCGGTTAGCACACAAGCTATAGCACACCGTGGTGCTCAAGTATGTAACTAGTGTTTGAATCTGACTTCCCCATTTGAATCTGTTCAGCCATTTTTTAGTAACATGTTTAAATGATTTATTTGTTTACATTTATTATTATTTTATTTCTTAATGATTTTATTTCCTAATAATTTTATGTATTTAATAGTTTTTAAATACTTTGTTTTAAATCTGCAAAATTATGACCATTGACCCTACATGATTTATTTGTCTCTATTTTATTTTTTTTTATTTTTTTCTACTTTATTTTGAATCAACAGTCTCAGTGAACCTGACATTTAAATGATGATCATTGATCCTACATGATTTATTTTATTTTATTTTATTTTATTTTATTTTTTAGGTCTTTCTTATGTATTAATTTATTATTACATTTATTTATGAATTATTTATTACATTCTTTTTCTTTTAAAATAACTTTATATATATTTAGGGTTATTATTAACTAAAACTAAAACCATAAATATTTCATTACTTGATTTTTTTTCTATTTGTTATTTTTCTACTTTATTTTGAATCAACACTCTGAGTGAACCTGGCATTTAAATGGTGATCATTAACCCTACATGATCTATTTTATTTTATTTTATTTTATTTTATTTTATTTTATTTTATTTTATTATTTTATTTTATTTTATTTTATTTTATTTTATTTTATTTTATTTTGTTTTGTTTTGTTTTGAATCAATATTCTCAGTGAACCTGACATTTGAATGATGATCATTTACCTTACATGATTAATTTAATTTAATTTAATAATGTCAACACACTCAGTAACCCTAATATCTTAGCATAATCAAATACAAAGTATAATAATAAAATATAATAATGAGTAAATAATCTTAAAATAAAAAAATATATAAAATGATGACCATACACTTCAGTTTATAAACTTCTTGTTATTGTCATTTATTTCATTTCATTATTTTATATTTAGTTTTAATTATTTTATATTGATTATTATTTTATTATTTTTTTTGATTTGTTATAGATATCATAGATTATATATTTTATAGATTTTCTCTTCAAATTCTTTACTGATTTTGCAGTATAGTAATCCAAGACAGTACGTAACCTCAGCTCCTCTGATTCACATGAGGCTTACAGAACCGACCTCTCATCTGGTTTTCTGGCTTTACTGGATTCCTAAGAGCCAATGTATGCTATTAAAACTAAACTGACCTGCAATCAGCACCGTCTCTCCTAGGTCCCTCATGACATCCAGCCCACCACTGTGTGTGAGCTTCCCATCACACAAGTCCATGACCACAGCCAGACAGAAGCCGTCTGGATTTTATGAGGCTTAAGATTCAAAGATGGCACACCGTTTGATGATATACAATCTACCAGCTGTTAAGAATTGGATACACACTCTGTTCAGATAGTCAACACGGTTATGTAAGTCTGGTTTGGCCCACTACCCTCTTATTTGGTCAATTTTTCCAAGTCTTATTTACAGCCCAGTAGTCTAATAGCAGGCAGCTGCCATCTCAAGTAGCCAATATTTTTTGTAGACGATTTTCCAAATAGTTTCATTAATCTTTGTTTTGTTAAGAATTATTTTTATTTTTATGAGGAACGCTTAGCATTGGTTACGACGGAACCGGCGATGGAGGTGTTTGTAGGCTTGTTTGTGTCTCGCACACAATAGTTGAATTGTTTTGTGGGATTGTTTGGAAAGGATGGGATGGAAAAGTGTGTGCGTGTGTGTGGCGACTATACAGGTCTATATATTTTGCAAACCGTCCCCAGTGAGTCTTTATTCCTTTCTGTGTCCCATGAAGAACTACATGTCCCAAACTGCTTTGCTACACCTGAACCTTGTTAGAATCCATATGTTTCTCAGTGAACAACTGCTGACATCTACACACTAGAACTGCCTGACTGCTGTTTTCTATCAATCTTGGGCGACTAAGGTCTGGCTTGAGTGTCTCTCTCTCTCTTTCTCTCCCTCTCTCCCTCTCTCTCTCTCTCTCTCTCTCTCTTTCTCACTCTCTGCTTTCTCCCTCCCTTACTCTTTCTCTCCAGAGTCCTCGGGCCACACACAACTCTACCTGAAGTCGTGCACAGAGAGAGAAGCAGGAAGGTAAGGATATCTAACATCTGCGGTTGTAATGCTCGCTTTTGTCTGGATGAGATTATTAGAAATTTGCTTGGCAGATTTTTGGGGCGGACTGAAGAAAAAGTATGATCATATTGCGGATATTCGGCTTGGTAATGTTTGAGCTTCCATGCATGCATTTTATGCAAAACATTGTCTTAAGTTGTTATAAATATATTTTTTACATAATTTATTCATTATTAAAAATGCATGAGCTGACAGAATTATCATGCATGCATGAATTTTTATATTGTGCATGAATAGAGAGAGATTGTGCAGTATTTTCCATGAATTGTCATACACAAATACTGTTGCAAAATTCCATGCATGACACCTGATCTAATTTATTCTTCATTTGTTAACTTTCATGAAATATTAACTGATTAGTCAATATTATAAAAGTACTCTTGCATTATTCATCATTTCCAATGCAATAATTCATAGCATGCAAAGACAAAACGAGCTATAGGTATGAGGTAAGGTTAAAGTAACTTGAGATAAACTTGAATCTGCACATAAGCAATGTGGGTCTAATTTGCAAAGGGAGGAACGGCTGTCTGGGCCTATTTGCATTCTTGAGGATGAAGTCATCAATTTCCATTAGAAGAATGTCTCTGGGTTTTGTTTATGTCTGAGGTTCACCGTAGAAAGTTCTGTTATTCTTAAACATTTTTTTTGCATTTTAATATTGCCTCTTATGTAACCATATAAACCACTACCACCTTCTCTTCTCTTCTCTTCTCTTCTCTTCTCTTCTCTTCTCTAGGCTTGATTTGACTGAGTTGTGCAGCCATGTTTGCTCTTGGCTTCTTCCTGTTGGCTGGACTGCTATGTCAGAGTTTGGGTCAATACGATTACTATGACGAATACTACGTCCCCTCCGCACCACTGGAGGGACTATCGTCTCCCACTTGCGCCCAGGAGTGCGAATGTCCCCTCAACTTCCCCACAGCCATGTACTGCAACGAGCGCAACTTGAAGTTCATCCCTATCGTGCCGAGCGGCATCAAATACCTCTATCTACAGAACAACTTAATTGAGGAGATCAAGACTGGCGTGTTCGATAACGCCACCGACCTTCGCTGGCTCGTCCTTGACAACAACAACATCAGCAGTGACAAGATCCAGGCCGGTACCATTGATAAACTGAGCAAACTGGAGAAGCTCCTCTTCAGTCACAACAAGCTGACTAAACCCCCTGGTCCTCTTTCCAAGTCTCTGGATGAGTTGAAGTTGATTGGCAACCAGCTGAGCTCGTTCCCTGCTAACACCTTGTCTGGGATGGAAAACCTGACCACCATCCACCTGTCCAAGAACAAGCTGACCACCGAGAGCATCACAGGTGCCTTCAAAGGCCTGAAGTCCCTCGTTCTGCTGGACGTGAGTGAGAACAAGCTCAAGAAACTTCCCTCGGGAGTTCCACCTTCGCTTTTGATGCTCTATGCCGACAATAACGACGTCGACGGCATCCCTAGTGGCTACCTGGCCAAACTCCCAGTCCTCCAATACCTGCGTGTCTCTCACAACAAGTTGGTGGACTCTGGAATTCCTGCAGGTGTGTTCAATGTGTCTTCTCTCCTTGAGCTCGACCTGTCTTTTAACAAGCTGAAGAGCATCCCGGAGATTAACGAATCGCTCGAGCACCTGTACCTGCAAGTCAACGAGATAAACAGTAAGTCTTATTCCATCTCCATCTGTTCAAACTACAGATTTTGCATAGTTTTTACTCCATTTCCACTTCTGTTTGTTCAGAGTTTGACCTGACGAATATCTGCAAGTTCAGCTCCCCGGTCAACTACTCCAGACTGAAGACCCTGCGCTTGGATGGAAACAACCTCACACACAGCAGTATGCCAGATGACACGGCTAATTGCCTACGCCAGGCCTCAGAGATCATCTTTGATTAGAGTCACATCTCGCCAGTAGTTTATCAAACAAATTAAGGCTATTGCTCTTATTAGACACTCTGATTGACATCTGCACGTCTTTATTCATGATTCTGGCAACCACATATGGTTACATGCAATATTTTCTCTCTAAAATGTTGATGAACACATCTGTATGAAAAAATGGGCAGCAGTAGTCTGGGATCTTGAAAATCTGGCACATAAAATATCAGTCTTGTATGGTACTGTATAAAGAGTAGTAGTCGAATTAGACATTATTCCCATCTAAAGAGAGATATATTTGTGCAAATTGTGAATAGCCCAGTGTGCACTCTATAAGAAGTTGCACTATATGTCATCTAACTGCATCTTAATATTTCCGCATGTTAAATACCTTATCACTGAAAATTGTAACCATGTTATTAATAACCCTGCCGGTAAGGAAATTAGATTGTTTAGAGTACAAGTTATGGAAATCTAATTGTATATAAAATGGCTAAATGTGCAGCAGTGTTGAAGGATATCTAGAATTCAACTGAAATTGAAATGCACGCAAAACTGGAAAAAAAATAGCTGGACACACACAGTGAATTTGCTGAGGTTTAGCTAACTGCTAAGTAAATCTAAAGGTTTTTATTTAACTGAGGAATTTCAGTGCCAAAATGTTGTATTAATAGCAAATTAGTATCAGCTTGAATTTCTGAACTCTGCCAACATTTATACCATATTTTATCTGCATGCAGTTCATCTTATTTTGTAACAGCGATTGTTTTCAATTCTTTGGTAAACAACATTGAATTTTTTTTATGTATTCAATACACCATTTCACATCATCACAATGTTAGTCAAATCATTGAACCACATGATTACAGTAACTTTAGCAGACTGTTGTAAAAGTTGTAAGTTCCCTGATTTGTTGTTTTATTTTATTTTAAAAAATACCAAAGCAGTTTGTTCATCTTTATTTGAATAAACCAGATTTCTTAATTGTGTGGAGGGAAACAGATGGTATCAATCCTGATAATTAGTTCACATGTAGAAATAGATATATTATAAATAATATTCAAATCATATAATGATACATTTAGCCGAAATAATCCTTTGAATGTTAATAATTGCCGCTCCATTTCATCATGGCGAATTCTCTGAAGCATCATCACAGGAAATCATCAGTAGATATTAGTAGTCATGAAGTCTTTAGGATCTTATGATTCATAAACATAAGGGCATCAATCTTTACTACACTGAAATAGTTCCCTTTACACAAAGGTCGAGCTACTCCATGTTTTATTATTTTCATCTTGGTTGTTGACCTCAGCTTGACTCATGTGGATTTCCATTTCTCAGTCCTGCTGTTTGGGATGGAAAGAAACTTGTGGTATGAATCTGTTCTCCATCTTCCTTCTTTCTGGCCTCTCAGCCAAACTTATGGATGGACAAAGGTCTATGAGTTTTGCTCATTTGTTTGAAGCAGAGCCATGATGACAGAACTGCTTCCTGTAGGAAATGTGTTCTCTTGATGTCTCTAACTGAAGTACAGGCTATGGATATAAATATAGTGACTGTAAGATGAAAAGGCTTTTGTATGGAAGAGCTTGTATAAGGTGTTATTTTTGTGGCGCATCCAATGGTGGTGCAATGTAATAAACTTAATACTGCTGCCAAAGGTAAGAACATATCAAAACATCTTATAAGAATTGTGATTTAGTAAGGATTATTGAAGTAGTTTCAACAATAAATCCCAGTCTGTGATCAAATTTCCAAACTTTCAGACTATGTACTGAAACGAACTAAATGAAGTATGCAGGTGTGTGGAATAAATAATACATGGTCAACTACATCTGCAATGTTGACATTGTCGTTTTACTATATGTTTTTGTCATGTGATGTAGCCCTACTAGCAAAAACCTAAAACAGATTTACTTGTGTGTTAAACAAGTACAGTTCAGCCCTGCAGAACAAATTTCTTGGTACATACAATACAGTTAAACTTGAAAAAAGGCACTCTAGTTCTAGTTCTACACTATCTTTAATTCAACTACTGGCCTCATGGGATAGCAAAGCATCCACTGGCTGCACATTTCAGAAGCTCAGTGGGTTGGCAAATGCAGAAGGTCATCCGGGTTTGCCTACTGTATCATGAATACTAAGCAGTCTGACATCCTTCCCACTTGTTTTTGCATACCGTGTAACTGGGATGTATTTCAGTTAGCTGTAACCATTCATTCCCTTCCTAAACTCAGGACATACCTTGGATGAATCGTAAAATAATCCAACAGTCGGTGCGTTCTTTCCCTTTACCTCTTCCAACCATCTGCTCCCATCTCTATCCCAAACCACACCTTCATGGCAGGCACGTCAAAAGTTGCATTTAACGTAACTACAGATCGTTCTGCACAAGTCTGAGCTAGTACTAAAAATGAGTGGTTTATTTAAAACAGTAGATTTGCAGGCAGACAACCCAGCATTCCAGAGGAATGGAGGGTCTGGGGTGACCATGTGATAGTTATAGAGACACTGTGGGAGTTCTTTTGTCCATGTGTTAGAAACAGACGATGGATAAGCAGTTCTGGCTTTTCATTTGAAATATCTTTACCACTTTATTGCTGCCTGAGCATTTAAGTTCACCACAAGCTGATTTTGCAGGACCAAACACAATAAAAAACTTTTGATGTTGATTACCAGATGCTGATGATGAAATACAGTTTGTCTCCTCACCCACAGTCTTTCAAAGAGCACAAAAGTGGAGCACAAAAGGAGTCCTTTTACAGTATAGCATAGCATGAGAAATCAGTGCTTATGAGTTGCACACTGTAAACCCAAATGTTGTCTTTATTTAAGTAATCTTGACTAAACATTACTTAAAATTTTATGTTATATGCCCATAAATCAAAAACCTAAGTTTGTGAAACTTATTTACCGACAAAATGTGTAAACTTAAGATTTCAAGTGTTATCAACTCAAAATCCTAATTTATTAAAACTTATGTGATTGGCCATGCAAGCAGTTCTGCCTGGCAACAAGAGAACTAATGCACTAATTGGTAGATAATTACAAAAGGCATTTTGTCTGTTTAAAAAAGAACAGATCAAGATCTCATCATTTTCACTTGCCAGTTTGACTTCATACAAAAGTTCTTGTTGAGACTTAACGGAGGTTCAGACATTAATGTTTTAGTGAAAAATCAAGCTGACCCTTGATTTCTTAAGCATTAGTTTTTCTCTGGCTGCTTTAACTTTGTCTTTCTAAAGCACATTACTTAAAGCAACAAATGCAGGACTGGAAGACTGAGTTATGACATTTCTTATTTAATAGCACACGCTAGACATATGGTAAATTTCCATTACTTTGTTTTGTGTTTCATGCAAGAAAGAAAGTCATCTGAAACAACATGATGACTTTTTTATTTTCAAGTGAATAATTCCATAACCTAACCTACGTGCTTTGCTAGGACACTGTAAAATTGCTGTGACAAAAGTGAATGTTGCCATGTCATATGTTTTGTGTGAGTGTGGTAGTCAGCTGTGCAGTTGAGGTCTTGCTAGAAAACCACAGTTATTCAGCGTCTACTAGACACTGGAGAGACTTAGTAGAGGAAAGAGACCATTGTGATGTTTCTTAGCTTGTCCTGCTACAGCTGATCTCCTGAGAGAGAGGACACAAGAGTTTCCTGTTGTTGTTTAGAATAGCACTATTGTGCTGCACTGTCATGCTATGTGAGAACACAAAAAAAAGGCTTGCAAAGGATCCCTGAGGGGATAAAATCTGTTTATTTGATACATGTGATATTGTCAGAGTGTTATAAACTTGATTTGTGTGGCTCTGCACAGAGAAATGTTGGGACTTTTTCTTTGAAGTCGGCATGAAATGGAAATTTACCCTATCTATCTAAATTCATCTTAATGCTCTTAATGTTTTTAATTAAAAATGTCATAATTTGTCATGTTTCAGTGAAATGACTTTTCTCAGACATCTCCAATCTTTTCGTCTGCCAAAACCCCAAACAATTTTCACAATCGACTGCAATCTCTCATTCAGATCTGGCACCCAACAGATCTGCCACTCCAATCAACAATTATTGGTTTCCACCATCATTTTTTTTTTCTTTTAAGATAATCGCGACTCTACATACGAATGTTGGAAGTTGCTTAATATCTGTAAAGTATAAAGTGTAAAAGAAAGTAGTGAGAAATGTTTTGGTGGTTCTTTTATGTCATGAGATCCAGACCCTGATCAATCCAGTTTGTGATTGAATAATTTAGATTTGTTTTGCGAACCGGTTAATGAATGATTAGTTCATGAATGATTAGTTCATGAATTAGATAAGACTATGCTAGTGTAAACACTTCTTTTGTGGACCTCTTTGGTCCACATGATCTGGAGATCTGACAGGGCACGTGTGCTTTGTACAAGTGAGATTAAGTGAGATTTGATGTTTTGATGACCCTTTAAGGTCCCAAATACTTAAAGGGACAGTTCACCCGAAAATGAAAATTCTGTTATTAATTACCCATAAGACCTTTGTACATCTTCGAAACACAAATGAAGATATTTTGATAAAATCCGAGAGCTTTCTGACCCTGCATAGACAGCAACACAACTGACACAATTAAGGCTCAGAAAGGTTGTAAGGACATCGTTAAACAGTCCATGTGACATCAGTGGTTCAACCGTAATTTTATGAAGCAAGAATACTTTTTGTGTGCAAAGAAAACAAAAATAATGAAACAACTTCTTCTGTACCATGTCAGTCTTCAGCGTGTGTTCATGACAGTACCACGACCCATGCGTAGCTTCATAAATTACGGTTGAACCACTGATGTTACATGGAGTATTTTAACATTGTCCTTACCACCTTTCTGGGCCTTGTACGTGTCAGTTGCGTTGCTGTCTTTGGTGGGTCAAAAAGCTCTCGGATTTCATCAAAAATATCTTCATTTGTGTTCTGAAGATGAACTAAGGTCTTATGGGTTTGGAACAACATGAGGGTGAGTAATTAATAACAGAATTTTCATTTTTGGGACAACTATCCCTTTAAGAACCGAAATCATGAATCTTCTTTTATTCCAGACAATAGCATCCTTTCAACAGGATAGAAAATTGCTCCTTTTCAGTTGTGCAGTGGGACTTTAATCAGTGTCCTACCCAAATCAAAGACCTTCTATATCCCACTTTCCTCTTCTCCATCTTGAAATGTCTACAACAGGATCCAGATGTTGAAACAGATGTCGCCTGGTTACTAGGCACTGCCTTTTCATTCATTGTGAAGCCACGCACAACTTAAGGAGAGAGAGAGACCTGCTGGGATATGGTAAGAGTGCAGTATTAACTCTCTAACATCATTGTACCTTTCACCAGTTTTTGCATTCCAGCTTAATTGTACCTTTCACGGGCTGGGACGAGTCTCCATCAGTGCAAAATGACAGCCAGATGATGTCCATTGCCCCACGGTGGCCTAGTTTAACGGGGTGTAAAAGATCCCTCAAAGTCATGAGGGATGGAGATGAGATATGTCCATTGAAAAGAAAGAGTTAAATGTCTAAAAGCCACCTGCAACTGTTTGGAGGGTGTCATATTTGCCAGTGGCCCTCACCTCCCGAGGCTCCACAGACCCTCACTGCACAAAGGAAAGAGTAAGAAAAGAGAAAAAGTGCTGTGCTAGCAATAAGTAACCAATGCACGGTTGCGGAAAGACAACTCCACATGTATCTTTCAAACTTCTATACACCCCCTTATTCAAGCTCACCAGCTGATGTCAAAGGTTTGGCCTTGGGGAAATTACTACCAACAATAATAATCTAATAAGGCTGTGTCTTCTGATGCATGTCTGGGCCAGAAAGAAAGTGGGAGAAACTGCAGACTGGACTCAAACTGGAGAGGAGAGCGGGCGGACCAAGAGATTGACTGCAACCCCAAAACCAGAACCAGACACTTCGCCTCCACCTGCACAAACCAAATACAGCTCTAAGACTGAGATGAGCAGGTAATGTTTTCATTTTTTTTGTACTTTATGTGGTGGTGATGCAATAAGGAAGTGGGTGGTGGGTGTATGGGGTTCATGGTTTTTCTGTAGAGTATTGAGATATTTTAAAGACCGCTTCCTTATATTTTCCTTATACTTTCTAATTTTCTGCTGCATGTCTTCATGTAAGATAATGAATTTCAGTTTTTAATTGTAATTGGAAAAAAATTATTGAATCGTAATAGCTACAGGATCATGAACTTTAATTGTATCTAACTGAAATGCATCTAATTACTTACATTGTGTGATACAACACAAAAGTGCCAAAAAGTAACATAGTCTTAGACATTTACCACGATAGCACCATGGTATTTTTGAAATACCATGGTATAGATCAAAATACTGTGGTGTGACCATTTCACCCTTGTACCATGGTAGTTTGTTTTTAAAGGAAATTCTTAGATTTTGCTTGTGTAAGCAGCGGAGGAGGGGTGTTACATTGTGCAATTAATTATTTCAACTTTATTTATTTCAACTTCATCTTTTTTGTAAAGCTAGCATTAACAGATGCTCTAAATATAAATTCTACTGAAGATAGGACTGATGCAGCTTTTTGATGTTGGCTAAAACAATTAGACAATACAGAACATTTCATTAGAGGTTTCTATTCAAATCATGTTTCTTAGAAGCATGAAGATGTGAAATTGGACAGTGGACATTTGGACGGCACACTAGCCACAGAGCTAGAGCCAAATGTGGAACCATGTGTAATTAACATAACTGCCTGAGACACAATGCCCCAAACAGGAAATTAAATCTCTTTGAGAACATGTGTTTTATTTTAGGTGAAGCATAAAATTTGTCTTGACTATGTTGTCATTTCTCAGTCATAGTTTTTCTTCCCCATCTATGAAGGATTTTATCCTTAGTTGGATATCATTTTGATGACCAACTTCTGTTATTTTCTATTCAAAGATGCTGGTAAATTACATATTTTACTACCAAAGATCTTAATTAACCACAAAGAACTAGCATTCAAATATTGTTTACCAGTCTCAGAGTTCAAAAAGTTTAGATGCCTGGTGAGGTGTCATGAGGATACCCTTAAATATTTAACAGTTAGCATTAGCACTTAGCAGTTTGGACTCTAATTCTGATCATAAGCAATGGATGTGCCTATTTAATCCCTGACTTCACACACTGCTCTCACGCAAGTTAGGACAGTTCACCTACCTGAAGACTGGGTGACTAGAAAATCTAGTCTGAAATCTGTAAGCCATGTCTAGTCTCACAGGTGCGGACATTAGAAAAGCTGGCACCTGCTTTGATCTGGGACTTTTGTCGCAAACTAGTCGTAAACACAATAGGGTGACAAGGTTTAGTCTTGTAGTGTGATCTTGGTCTCAGAGACTTATAGAGTAGCAAGTCTTTAATATTTTCCCCTATTGGATGTATATAATTACTGCGTAGTTTATCTGCATGTATTGAAACCATCATTGGAATGAAGAGATATCCAAGATATCAGATATCAGAGTATTTTAATAGGCTTAAACCTCCTACAGCTAGATGCTAATTGCTGCCCTGAGGATGACCTCTTGTCATGTCCTGTATTTCGCAGCCTAATGCTCTTAGTTGCTGATTTAGTGTTGTAGACCTTGACACAGACGTATTCGGTCTTTTAGGTTCCTGTGAATAATAGGTTTTAAATTCTGTAATTGTATTAGGTTGGTGTTTGAACGCTTTGCCCTTTAGACCACTGGTTCTAACGTAGAGCAGCACCATCCTTGACACGAGATGCTGGATAATAGACTGGATTACTAATGGTCGTAGATTTCAACTGCAGGAGCCCATTACAGGGGATTACAATGACAGAGTAAGTAGTTGTTGTCGTCAGTGGAATTGAGAGCAAGTAATGACACAACAAGATCAATGCTTGGCAGTCAAACAAAGACACCATATGTGGATACCTGTGCCGACTTCAAATCAGCCTCTAAATCCAGACAAGTGCTCCCGTGGGGACAGAAATTTCAGCACACAAATTTTGGCAATTGTGCATGTTAAATAACAAACATGTGCATACTTTTCTCATTACTCATTTTGCAACTGCATGCATCTCCAAAAATAAGGCAGGTCAACTGTCATTTACCAGTCAAACTGGGAGTCCTTATGAAGGAAATGCAAAGATAGATAGATAGATAGATAGATAGATAGATAGACAGACAGGAGACAGATGTTGTTTTGAGGGGTGATGAAGAAAAGGATGAAGACTCCACTATGGTACAGGCCTGTATTAGCCTAATTATAACTGGGCCAATGCCCATGTCTTCTTTTGACCTATACGCTGGTTTAAGCACTGTCCATCCCCATGGGATTATGACTCTTGATCTCGAGAGGCTATGATTGGCTAAGGTTGTGTCCAGTGTGTCCGTCTGTGAAGGGATCATGAGATGCCATTGACACTACAAATAGGGGCAGGAAGAGGCAAAGTAGCTCAGAGTTGAGGCATCTGTACCCACAGCAAGAGATACAGTAGAAGAGCCCCAAGAAGACAAAGGTAAGACTCTAGCATTTGTGCAGTGGTAATGTGCAGTTGAAATATCTTGGCAAAGACAGTGTCCACTTCTTCTATACCAATAGAAAGCCTTTGTCCTACAGAACTGCATCCTGTGAGCGAGGAGTCGTTATTTCTGCTTTAATCTTCATGACTTTGTATTTATTTTATCTTGCAAAAGTGCACAGTGATGAGAATTCATTTAAAGCACTGAAGTTTTCAGCTGTTTTTTGATGCATTTATCCATAGAACTGGTTCTGCAAAGCCAGTATGGAGGTCATGATTTAAAGTCTTTTCTTACTTTCAGAGATATTTACAGATGAAGCTTGCTCCACCTGATCTGATCACTAGATATCCAGAGCTTCCCTTTGATCCCCTCTGGTTTAGTGTGAGACTGCTGCTCGTAGAAAATGATCTCCAGACAGTCACTTGGAGCTCAGGACCAAAAATTTAAACCAGATGATAACCATATTATTTCTTGCATAC
>JAFVLL020023543.1:20000-37304 GCA_021397915.2 Tor tambroides | reverse complement strand
AAGCTGTAATGTCTGGCTGTGTTTTAAAAATCAATGATGCAGAAGTCTCAGACGTGAAGAAGAGGGACAGGAACTCTCTCCTCCGCACACAAAAGCACCAGTCAGCAGTGCAGTAATTGCTTTTCATAAGGCAAATTTGCTTTTACTCCCACCCAGTTAATGAAATGAAGCAAGAACATCCTTCGGAGCGGCAGAAAAGGAAGTGGCCCGAGTGGCACCGGCCGAATTCTTCCATTCCATTTGAGTAAACACTCCGGATCGAGAAGTCATGTGGCATTCATTGATTGACAGATCTCTATTACAAAAGTTTATCATATCCCTGTCTGCAATTATCCATCTGGGGGATTGGCCAGAGATTTGATTTGTGAGGGGATCATGGTCACACAGATGTGTGAGGAGACGACATATGATAACCTGCTATGAGCACTTCATTAGCTCTTTTCTCCACATGCTAATGCTAATCTTCCTCTCTATAGACCCAACCCTGCAGTGACCCGCTGATGGTGTCACAAGCAGCTCAAAAGTATGGAAGGTGCTAAGACAATGATGGAGGTTTGATGATGACGCAGAGTGCAAACAGGCTAATCTTTGTTTTATTGCTTGTCTTTCTTAGGAGGCTTTTTGACGCTGTTTTATTGATATAACTAGATTTGAACCCCACTGTCCCACATGAGCACCTCAACTCAACATATTTTGCTTTCTAAGATGAAGAGCATGAGTTGTTCTCTGGTAGATGGAACAGGTTGTCATGTGTAAAAATATTTCAGTATTACCTGAACATTAAATATTGAAAATTGCTAGTTAATGCAGTACCTAATATTAACTAACAATGAGCGATGTATTTGTTGCAGTATTTATTCACATTCGGTCATTGTGTTCATTAATTCATGTTAGCTCCTATAAATTACATTAACAGATACAATTTAGTATTAGTAAATCTCAAAATTAACATTGAGATTAATAAATACTTTATAAAAACGTATAAAAACCATGTTACAAACCTATTAAATATCTAAATAAATAAATAAATAAATAAATAAAAAGTTAATAATAATATTGTTTGAATAATTATATAATTACTAACATAAAATTTGTTTTGAGATTGTAATGATAACCTCATAAAACAATACATTTTAAACCATGTTATTTTTTAAATACCTAAAAAAAAGAAACTTGAAAATGTTAACTATCTTAAAAATGTAAGAAATGTCATAATTAAACAGAATGAACAAATAAATAAAGAAACAAACAGACTAATACTAAAATGAAATAATATATTTAGTAATTATAATATTTACAAAATTATTATAATTTACATTATTATTATTATTATTAGAAAATTAACATAACATTTGTTTTGAGATTGTAATGATAACCTCATAATACAATAAATGTATGTTTTAAACCATGTTTCAAACTTTTGTTTAAATACCTAAAAACTTTAAAATATATTTTAAATATCTTAAAATTTTAAGAAATATCATAATAATTAAACATGAATATATATATATATATATATATATATAAACAAACAAACAAATGCACTAATACTACAATGAAATCATATATTTAGTAATTATAATTATAGAAAATATATACACACAATTATATAATTTTGTATTTTATTTTAATAACATATTGGTAAATCTCAAAATTACCATTAAGATTAATACATGCTTTATAAGTATTTTTCACTGTTAGTAATGTTGTTAGCA
The DNA here is from genome assembly GCA_021397915.2 of Tor tambroides. Lineage (NCBI taxonomy): Eukaryota > Metazoa > Chordata > Actinopteri > Cypriniformes > Cyprinidae > Tor > Tor tambroides. The sequence goes on along the minus strand of JAFVLL020023543.1, from coordinate 35,589 downwards.
ATGTTAACAAATAGAACTTTTAATCCACATACACACACAAAATATTTTCAAGACCATGGTACCACAATGGCACTTTTGTTAGTTCCAACTTGTAGTTGTATGAAGGCTACTAAGGGCTTTGTGAAGGGTGACTGTGAGGAATGCTGGCTGCTTTGAGAAGTTATAAGAGTGCTGAGGGTGTGAGAGACTGTGACTGATGGAGCTGGGAGTGTGTGTGTGTGTATTTGAATCATGTTCAGTGTTGCATGTCTGTGGTTATGGGGTATAGTATGCGGGGGGGGGGTTGGGGGTGTAGTAATAGGGGGGCTGTGGTGGAAGATGGCAGGGTCAGCTATGACATGAGGAAGGGATAGAGGCTTTGTACATTTCCACTGCGGCAAGTGCAGAGATGCTTCACTACCTTCACTAATATACCCTTACTGACTTACTGCAGATCCCCCCCCCACACACACACACAGGTTTCTATGTGTTATGGGGACATTCTAAACATAATGGTTTTTATACTGTACAAACTGTATTTTCTATCCCCTTACCCCAAACCTACCCCTCACATGAAAATTTTCTACATTTTTAGATTGAAAAAAAAGATCATTCAGTATGATTTATAAGCTTGTTTCCTCAAAGGGACCAAAAAAAAAGACATTTTGTCCCCATAACGTAGGGAATACCAGGTACACACGCACACACACACACACACACACACACACACACGTTTGTTTTGTGGTTTACGGGGACTCTCCATAGGCGTAATGGTTTTTATATCGTACAAACTGTATGGGCTATTGCCCTACACCAACCATACACCTAAACCTACCCCTTACAGGAAACTTTGTGCATTTTTAGATTTTCAAAAAAACACCATTTAGTATGTTTTTTAAGCCTTTTGAATTACGGGGACATAAGCAGTGTCCTCATAAACCACCTTCAAATTGTAATACCTCTGTCATACCCATGTCATTAAACAAATTTTGTCCCCGTAAACCACAAAAACCAGTACACACACACACACACACACACACACACACACACACACACACACATTCTCTCTCTTACTGTTTTGTGTACTGTCTGTAGATTAACGGATGCAAAATTAACATTAACATATTTAAAGCCAAGTTAAAAAGGAGTGAATTTTTTTTTAAAAATACCACCTTAAACATACCTTACTGACCTCATATTTTTATGGTTTTGCTGTAGGGTGAAGCATATTCCTTCAAAGTCACACATGCACTGAAACCTCAGGAGCCGCTCTGGAATGAAGGGTAAAGAAATGTAAATGTCTTTTTCATTGTATAAAACATAGTAACCACATTTCCATAATACAATGCGTGAGTGTGAGGTTTAGTTTTCCTCCATTTGACAGACTATTGCATGTGAAATGAACACTTTCAGGCTCTTTATAGGCTCTCAGGGGCTTGGGTCCCTCTTCCCCTGTCTAGACATTAAACAGACTCTTCTCTGACCACCCAGGTGCCTTTCTTTTATTTATCACAGATGACACCTCTGCGAACGAGACAGGAGAATCTTCCTTCACTCTTCTCTCGTCTGCCACAACAGACCTGACAGCTGTCTCTTTTCACTGACGGCAGACTTTTTGCTTTCTTCCGAAGGGCAGTTTTTTTTTAATCACGCATGTGAAATGCCATCTCGGTGTTTTTTTGAAAACTTTAATTCGCTGGTATTTCCATATGTTGTGGGGAAGATGTGAATTTTAATGATTCTCTGATGACTGCTGCGTGATTTATTTGAAGGCAAGCTCCGCATCCACATTAGTAAACACTTTTCCTGCTCGCTGACCGCAAAGATGCATGACCTAAAACAGTGTCTCTGAAAATATATCTAAAACTAGTGAAACGAAGATGACAAAAAAAGAAAAGTAATCTTTCTTTCCCTCTCTCTAAAGATTTCCAGACAGCACACGGCCTGGTTTATTCTTAGTCGGTCCGGTAGCAGTGTTCTAGTAAAAGGATATGAGAATGGACTCAAAACAGCTGAGAATTAATCATTGTGTTCTGGCGAACTGGAAAATTCAATACCTCTGCTATAGACGTCGATAACGCTGACCAGAGCTTCATGTCTTCAGACCGTTTTACACTCTAGCGGAACTAATTGTGCTCAGTTGGGAATACTGACATTTGATTTCTCTCTCAGAGAAAATACAAACATATTGTGTGGCTGAAATTCAATAGTGCCAAGCAGCTTTTAAGCTCTCTTTTGAAGGATATTTCTCACATAAACAAAACACACACAAATTTACACTTCAGACACTTGCCACAAATATGGTACACTTTAGTGCCCAATTGCTTTAGGGGGAGAAAAATTACATCAGAAGGAATTTATTTTCAGCTGCTTTTGTTGTGAACTTTTAGATAGGTTAGATGAATTATCTACAGAATCTAACATAATATTGCCCTAGCATGAAAAGTAGCTAGATTTCAATACATCAAATGTATGTTTTCCATGATTTTGGCCTGTACCACAGAGGTCTTGACCTTTTCGACTGTATCAAAAGATGAAAATTATGCAGATTAAATGAATTGGCCATTGGATTGATATTGAAAGTATTTATTTTTAAAAAAGTACAATACTGTACAAATTGTACTAACCAAAACTATATATATATATATATATATATATCAAATTTAAAATAAATGATTTCACCAATCTTTCAAAATGTTTTTTTTTTTTTTTTGCATGTCAGGCTCAATTTTGTACCCTAGTCATAAAAATGAGTCTCAAGCATAAAAATAAAACTGAAAGTGCCAATTTTTCTTATGCTCTCAGAGCTAAGAGTTTGAAAATCTCTCTCTGAATAAAGATGAGATGTGGTAGATTTACATTCCTTGATGACTAAGGATTCTGGGTAATTATGAAGATCCTTGCTAGATTTAATCTGTGCTGCATGTGGTATGATTGGCCAAGCAAACTAATCAAACTACCTCCTCACACACACACAGAGAGAGAGAGAGAGAGAGAGAGAGAGAGAGAGAGAGAGAGAGAGAGAGAGAAACAGAGGTCACTCCATCTTCAACAAAAGATATTCACCTCTCCACTGCAGAAAATGCCAATAACTTCAGAAATAGTTTTAGAAGATTCCTACAGAAGGACACAAGTGGGAATTCATGAAAGAATAAATAAATTGCTGGTGAGGTTTTGATTAACTGGCATGGTTAGCATGGCAAATCCCCCTAAAGATTCGGAGATTAGAATGCAAAGTGTCTAAAAGCTCATAAAAGCAGTGTTTTCCCTCAGGAAAGTGGTGGTATTGTTCATATTCAGTGCATTTTCTGTGAAAACAAGCATTTAATCACATTGTGTGGAATGAATGTGTAATATGCCCCGAGTGCGTATAGCATGCAAAATGACTCTGAATCTCCTCACCGCTTTAGCGCTGCACCCAACAGACAGAACCACAGAGGACGCAGCAGTGTTTATAATCATATCGGCCTGTGTACTAATACCAAAAATCATTTCAGACCAGAATATTCTTTAGAAAATGAGGTCTGTTTAGATAGATTAGGATGGAGATGTCACGATTGATTGAGAAAGGTGAAATAATGCCGGCAGGGTACAAAAAAGGTAGACAGCTGGCCAATATATCAGCGGATTTACACAAAAGGATTAAGCGCTGGTGTAGAACACAATTGTATTATAGACTAATACATATTATGTTCCCAGTTCTCAGTGTTCATTCTGAGAAACATATTTAACTTCAAAGAATTTTGATCGGGGGAATGTAGAACAATGGGCCGACTGCTTATGTTACAGATTAAAACAGTATTTAGAACCTTATGCTGTGAGTTAAAATCGTTAATATTAAACCAATGCCTTGAAGTAATATCATTTATGAATAGATAGGAAGCAGCATTAATTCGAAAGGAAATTATTGTTTTGCAAAAATGAAAAAAGAGAGAACATTTGGCATTAATCAAATAGTGGAGAGCAACGCCTACTAAATATTCATTCTAGGTTTTTCTCAAATTGTTCTGTGTCTATGAGAGAAACTGCAGCGTTTACTTTTTGTTTAACATCCCTAAAATCCAAGTCACGTTTCTCCTGATGGATGTTTTCTAATTGCTTTTACACAGAATTGCAGTTTTCTGTCCTGTGTTGACATATTTCCTACGGAAACAGTAAGTAGGTTTTAGTTTATCTCATAAGCCATAATTTGCTATTCACTGGTTGGTTCTAGGGGAGGGAAATGCTCAATCTAGAAAGCATCTGATTGGACAGGAATCTGTACAGTGCAGGATGAGGCATCCATATTTTTGGGCTGTTTTCATGAAAGTGAAATGAAGTAAAAATTAACGTGTAATCTCTAAAGTGAATTTTGTCAACATCTGCACTAAAAAACATGGGTGTAGAAACAGAAAATGCTAGTAAATTTTTACAAGTGATTAATAAAAAGTGCAAGTAATGTTGAAATGTTTAAGTAGAAAGACTGAAATAGTATGTTCTTCTAAACCATATTTACTACTTCAAAGATTTTTTACAGTTTATGAGTGCACTAGGATTGATGGCCTCGCCTCAAAGCTAACACACAGACTAAACTTGTATTTTGATTTCATGGGGTCATTAAACTGTAATTAAAGTCTAGAAATATGGACACAGGCACAACGGACAGAAAGACAGAATGGCAAAGATGGACAGAGAGAAAAAACACAGAGCCAGAAATCCTAACACAAGACATTACCATCATTAAACCGGCCCAGATGGCTCCTACACACAGTGTGCTCTCTTCCTCTTGTTCTAAAATCAAATATCTCATCCTTTTAATTCTCTTTTGTATCTGCGAATACCAAGTATAAGCTGTCAGAAATGTGCCAAAAAACTTTGCTTTGCTTTTGGAAAATATTTTGCATTAGTAAAATGTTAAAAACAGCCATTTACAGTTACTGTTTGGGCCCATTGCTTAAAATCTAACCTGGAAACAAAAATAAAATGTTAAGATGTTAAACACAAAGCAAATTTGTGACAATAAACTGAAATTGCTTTAAAGGTATGGTTCACCCAGAAATTAAAATTTGCTGAAAATGTGCTCACCCTCAGGCCATCAAAGATGTTTCTTCATCAGAAGACATTTGGAAAAAGTTAGCATTACTTGCTCTCCAATGGATCCTGTGCAGTGAATGGGTGCCGTCAGAATGTGAGTCCAAACAGCTGATAAAAACATCACAATAATCCACAAGTAATCCACTGTTTTTAAATTAACGTGTGCATGTTTGTAAGAAACAAATTCATCATTAAGATGCTTTGGAGTCTTCTATCCAATATTAGGGAAAAGCTTGTCCCACTTGAATCAGGAGAGGAATATGCACAAGATCAAGCACAGTTTACAAGCCAAAACAGTCTAAAATATTTCTAAAAAAAAAAACGTTGCGGATTTTGATCTGTGAGGACAACAGGGGGAGGACATTTTCACTAGAGGAAATGTGATTAAACCATAGTTTCTGGCCAAAATACCAGTAAAGTTAAAACCCCTTATGGATGTTGTTTACAAACATGCATCTTTTTGCTTCACAAAACAATAGTTGATTGACAGATGGATCATTTGTGGATTATTGTGATGTTTTTATCAGCTGTTTGAACTCGAATTCTGACGGCACCCATTCACTCCAATGGTGAGTAACCTAATCCTAATCTATTATTGGTAGAATTATGTATAAATCTATATTTAATTTCTAATCTGAAACAAGAGAAAATCTAATAATTTAAGATAAAATATGTTGCATGCAATGTTGCTTTTTTAAAACAAATAGTTGCTTATATCTATTTAGAATGAAGCAACAAATACATACATTTTATGATAAAAATATTAAAATATATTAAAATAAATCATTTAGAATGAAGTTTACAATGAAATGCAGTGCCTTCTTAAGGATTTTTTTATTTTTTTTTTCACCAGAAAACAAGACATTAAGAAAATTAAGAAAATGAAATTTGCAGTGTATTGTCAGGGGCTTTACAGAGAAAGCCATTTGTAATGGCTCATAATTAAACACTGTCAGGAACAGTGAAATTGATGTTAGGGACAGAAATGTGGACCTGGGGACCAAAGCGATCATTACTAGTCTCTTAAAGGTAAACCACAAAACACTGGTCCAAATTGCTGTGAATGCATTCAAGAATTACAGTCTTCATAGATGAAGAATAGCACAGTGTGCTGTATATAAATAGCTCAGCCTTCACAATGAAAGTTTTGTTTCTATCTCCGAATCCCCACTAGCAGCATTGCATTCCATCATTCCATCGTCTCTTCATTCTGCCAAAATCCTCACAGCATTCATGATTGGCACAGATTTCTAACAGAGAAAGCGAGAGAGGGAGGGAGAAAGGGAGAGATGTGCACTTGCCTCTAAGTGACCTTAGCATCCATCAGAAAGATTCTTAAAGAATGGATGAGAACACTGACCTTGAGCTAGGGCCCCTGACAGCCGTGACGAATTTCAAGGACTTCAACACTTTTTAGGTGTTGCACTGTTGTTCTGCCAACACTGTATGATTTAATCCAGTTTGAGCAGTGACACAGGCTGGCAGTGCAGTCCCAGATGCAGGGACAGATTTCAGAAACAGGCCAGACGATGCATGTAGCCAATCTGGATTACGATAAGAGACAGACAGAAGTGTCCCGCTCTGAATCTTGGAGTGTTGACTTCCGTTCTGAAGAGCAGGCAGGATGATTAGAATTGCAGAGCGCACTCCAAACAAATCTCAAACTGGTGCTGCATTTTAAACATGCTTTTAAAAATGCTCATTTTCGCTTAGTGAATGAGCAACGTGCACTCGTTTTTTAAAGCCCAAATTAAAGTGTTTTTGTCAATAACTGTGCATTTCAGGTGTAACTAACTCTTCAAGATAATGAGAAACAGAGGGGGATAATGAGTAAGGATAAAAAATTAAAAGCAACATAAATTTGGACTTGCTCCATCTCTCGTGTTCCTCAGGGCTTCTTTTTTAACTCGAGAGTCTAATGGTCTGAAAAAAAGTTTAGATTTTTGTCAATAATGATGCAAAGGAAGGTTGTGAAGAAAAAATGCATGCAATTATCAAGACCAGTGCTGAATTTATTTAAATAAATAGACATCTTCAGACAGTGATCATGTTTACATGCATAGAAATATTCTGATCATAATATGATTTAACCAATATTATGGTTTCTATAAAATTGCATAAAAAAGAAGAACATTTTCTTTATATAATTTATATAATAGATTCAAGCATAATGAATGAATGAATGAATGAATAAATACATACATACATAAATAATATACATGCATAAAGACATAAAGAAACAAACAAAGAAACAAACAAACATTAATTTAGATAAAAATAAAACATTGCAACCTTTATTTGCTAATTCACCTCATTCATTTGTGCTAATGTAAGGACATGAATGAGAAATAATCATTTAATTTTATTTTTTGGATTTCTAAAATAGGTACAAAAGCCTTAACTAAAAAAAAAAAATGTGCACACAAACATGTCCAATACTCTTAAATATATTCGGTGTGTTCATCTTAATGTTTCTCACTGATTCAAGCACAAAAAACAAACCACTCATGAGTGCTTTTTACAGGGTTAACCTCTCAGTTCATGGATAAGTGTAATACGGATTGCAAATGGATTGCAAGTAACAGCAAACATCTCCAAAGCTGTCACATTCCCTTTGTGAAAGGTAAAGATGAAAGGAAACAACATATGTGTTGCCTACATGTGCACAGGAGGGCACAGCCTCTATCGTTAGACCTTGTGGGAACTTGTGTCATTGTGAAGACGTACAAATCTGTGAACTTCCAGTTGCATCGAATGAATATGAATCGACCAGTGTCCTTGAAGAAACTTGGAAACTAAAGAAGGGGTAAAAGAACTTACCTGAGGCAAAGATCAGCCTTCTTTGGCAGAGGTACTTAGAGTAAATCTCCTATAGTAAATATGAGGACTTGATTCCTTTAAATACTTTTTTCCCTGTGGAAATTGTTAATAATGACTGACAGTCATAACACCTACACATGTGAAGAAAACCTTTCAAAAAGGTGTGCATTTGCATAAATAATAAGAATCCTCATAGCTGTTGAACAGCTGCAACCACTGGGAGCGTTCCAAAGTAATGAGTGATTACATTTACTGCAATCAGAGAACTTGCTGTTTTTCCAGCATGAGAATGTGCCATCTGACAATATGAGCACAAAATGTAAAGTTGGTGTGTGTGTGTGTGTGTGTGTGTGTGTGTGTGTGTGTGTGTGTGTGTGTATGTGTGTGTGTGTGTGTGTGTGACTGTGAGAATATATGCTTAGTGCTGGGGAAAGTTACTATCTATCTATCTATCTATCTATCTATCTATCTATCTGTCTGTCTGTCTATTGGCTTTGGCAAGTGAATGTTTAAAATTTTAGTTTTTAAAATTTTTAATTACCTGAAAATAAGCTGAATTAGAATAGAAATATTAAATAAAAAAAAATTAAACCTGGACAAAGTTGAATGAAAATTAAAAATGCTACTTTGGCAACCAAATTAAATAAAATAAGCTCAAATTCAAGTACTAAAAAGACAACGTCATTGAAATTAAAATGCAAAATAGAAATATTTAAAAAGTAAGAAAAATGATAAATGCACATATAAATTACTAAAAAATAAAAACAAAATTAAAATTAAAATAAAAACTGAAAATATACAAATAAAATCTACTTCAACATAAATAAATACCGCACTGTAAAAAATGATTGTTGCTGCTTGTTAAATTTGCTTTTACTTAAAGGGATAGCTCACCCAAAAATGTAAATCCTGTCATTATTTACTGACCCTCAAGTTGTTCCAAACCTATGGGAAAAAGAAAAATACTATGGAAGTCAATGGCTAGCGTCAACTGTTTGGTTACCCACATTCTTCAAAATTTCTTCAGCTGTGTTCAACAGAAGAAAGAAACTCATACAGCTTTGGAACATCTTAAGGGTGAATTTTCATTTTTTGGTAAACTACTGCTATAAAACATGCAAAACTGAAGTTTACTATTTATTTATTTATTTTGAGTTGGGACTACTCAATGCTACTACTATTTGTAGCATTAACTAAAACTGGACAGAGGATTTTTAAGGCTGATGATACAGGGGGCAACTTTTTGAGCAATGTTGCCGGGCAACTTTGGTTAATGTTGCCATCTACGGGCAACCAGGTGAGACATAGGGCCTACGACCGATATAAAGTATCCAGATAGAAATTTGTTATCCATTCTCAGTGGGAAAATGCCCAAGCAACATTGCTCAAAAAAAGTTGCCCAGAAAAATTGCTCAAAAAGCCCTATGTATCATCAGCCTGTTCCCAGCATGCTTTGCATAGTGCTGGATCAGGACAGTAACTGTTGAAGTTTAGTGTTATTTTATGTATTTCAGAGTACCAGAAAAGGCCAGTGTGTGTTGAATGATCACTTATGATTGACATTTAAAAAAGTTTCTGTAATGTTGAAGTTGTTGTGGTCACCACTGCGCTGAAGAGCGGAGCTTCTGGCTATACAGTAGGTTGTGGGTGGCTACATGACTTAAGTTCTAGTGTATGTTGCTCCACTCAATGAGCAATAGCTGCACTAATGTCAGCGCAGTGACGAATAAACTCTTACTTGTTCACTGCAGACATTTGCTATGCCACAGAAGCTATTTTTAAACATACAATAGCAATCAAGAGTTCATATTACTCACTTTTTATATGACGCAATATATTGATGCATGTTAGGTAGACTTTACCTAAGTTCTTAGTGTATCACAGCTGTTAAATTTAGGTAGTCCTTACGCAATACACAGGATGAAATCTACTAAAATAAATTAAAGGGATAGTTCACCCAAAAATGAAAATTCTGTCATTAATTACTCACCCTGATGTCATTCCAAACCCGTAAGACCTTTGTTCTTCTTCAGAACACACAAATTAAGATATTTCTGATTAAGAGCTTTCTGACCCTCCATAGACAGCAACAGAACTACCAGGTTCAAGGCCCAGAAAAGTAGTACGGACATTGTTAAAAAAAAGTCCATGTGACATCAGTGGTTTAACCGTAATTTTATGAAGCTTAAGTGCAAAGAAAACAAAAAAACAGGCCTGCATTGTGGTACCCTTGTGAATGCGCATCAAAGACTGACAGGGAAGAGAAAAATTGTTGAATAAAGTCGTAATCTTTGTTTTCTTTGTTCACAAAAACCAGTTGAACCAGTGATATCACATGGACTATTTTAACGATGTCCTTACTATGTTTCTTGCCTTGAGCATGGTAGTTGCGTTGTTGTCTATGTCAGGGTCAGAAAGCTCTTGGATTTCATCAAAACTATCGTAATCTGTGTTCCGAAGATGAATGAAGGTCTTACAGGTTTGGATCGACATTAGGGTGAGTAATTAATGACAAAATTTTCATTTTCGGGTCAACTATCACTTTAAGTGCAAATTGTTACCTCAGTTTTATTGAGTAGATTCTATAGGTTTCTTTATATAGTGTGAAAAAGGTATATAAATAATACTAAAACAACACTGATTTAATGTATTGCTGAAAAGTTAACATGAATTACATTAGAATGTTTGACTGTGTGCGTGTGTGTGTGTGTGTGTGTGTGTGTGTGTGTGTGTGTGTGTATCTCTTGGATGTCTGGACTATGACCACCCTCACCTTTCCTGCCCAGATCTATTAGAACATAGAACGCCTCCACCTGACAGTTTGCCGGCTCTCCTTGTCTTTAATTTGAGCTTCCTGTTACAGGTGTCAGTCTTCTGCTCTGCACTGTCAGCCCCTGTCCATTACAGCGGTCAGCACTGCTCAGAACTCTGGGAGAAATTGCCTATGTCTTAAGTCAAATTACAGGCAGGCTACTGCAATTCAGTTTAACCTGATGGGAGAAGGAAAAAAAGACAGTGTGTTGAAAAGACACATGGCAGGAAGTCCAAATCAGTCTGGATTCATAATAACTGGAGTCTATGCTCATACTGAAAGACTGTATCCTTCGAAATGTCCAGGGAAAATAAGCAATATACTTATCTGACACTTCCCCTGCTGTCTGAAAATATTGAAAAATTTAAGATATTCCATTCGACTAATATTTGTTTCGTGAACAGTCTTAGAAATGTCTGAAAACAGAATAAGGCTTTCGGTTCCCTGTCCTGAGGCCTTTAAAAACAGCACAACACATGCATACTAAGCGATATCTCCGTTAGATGAAAAATAGCAATCACCATGATGGGTGGCGAGAGAAATACTGATCTCTAGTGAGTTATGGGCATCCAGGGCAGATGAAAGTAACTTCCTTGCTCTATTCGGAATATCATTATTCCACAGATGCTCCGGGGCTCATTTCAATAGACCACAGTGGCCATATTTTAGCTTGACAGTTGAGTGACTATATCAGCAACAGACACTACGGCTAATATCAGCTTCAGCTGCTGTGAACGGTGACAGGTGAGGCATCGCTTTATAAGGCTATTGAAGATTTATCAGCTGATTAACCTCTGCTTTAGATTGTTAGCAGTATAAATAATTGAGGTTTGAGCTGACACTTAGAACATGGTAGTAATTTGAGCGAGAAATAAATTAGATGGAACGTGAACATCCATTCATGGACTTCTGGTTGGTGTATCGCACTCTGATCGGCCCAGAAACGATGATGGTTGGATTGTTTTGATAATTGTTAAGATTCTTGAAACACAGCAAAATATGCTAATAATGCTAAAAAGGAGTCCGATGTCAGGCCAAAGTTCTTAGTCTTTGAAATATTGTTCTTGTTCTGTTATGTTAAAGGTTAGCATTATCACTTTTTGTTCTCAGATTCAGAATTTCTCACAATAGCCGTTATTAGACAAAGATAATAGCTCGCTTCGTTGTATACATAAATTGCTAACTGCTAAGACAGCGTCTTAAATGAGATTCACTTTATAAGTGATTGATTTCACATGTTCTTCATGGGAACTAATTATGTTTATAGAGACTTTCTAAAAGTGTACCAAACAAATAACGAGGTTAGCATGTTGCTAAGCTAACGACTCTAGGATTCTCTCTAACAATACTCTACAAAGCACAGCAAATACAAAAAAGTACAACTTTTAATTTAAAAATGAAAACTATTTTTATTTTCAGTTAAAAACTGTTCAACAATGACAAAAAATTAATTTATATATTTACATACAATGCTGTTCAAAAGTTTGTGAACAGTAAGGGTTTTTATTTTAAAAGAAAGTAATACTTTTATTTAGCAAGGATGCATTAAATGTGTCCTAAACTTCCTATTCATCAAAGAATCCTGAAAAAAGTCATAAAATAAAATAAAATTATTAATCAGAATATTAGAATGATTTCTGAAGAATCAAGTGACACTAAAGACTGGAGTAATAACTACTGAAAATTTAGCTTTTCCATCACCGAGTTAAATTACATTTTGAAATATAATAAAAGAGAAAATAGTTATTTTTAATTGTAATAATATTTCACTATTTTCAACCAAATAAATACCACCTAAGCATAAGTGACTTATTTCAAAAACATTTTAAAATTCTTACAGACACAAAACTTCCGAATAGTAGGTTACACAAAAATGCATGTATTTAATATATAATCAATATTTCGCTCCACTCTATATGCCAACTAGGATAAAAATTGTTGAAAAGGTTTCTGGGATTGCCTTATCTATGAAGCACACACGAAATGCTGCTTAACATTTTAGCCACGAGGTATTTTATGAGCATAATTTAGCTGCCTACTGTTTGGAACAGCTATCATATAAGCGGTGTCCCTATAATGCCTATAAATATCGCCTAGGTGGGCAGCTCACAAGGTTTTGGAACAGAGCTAATTTGTTGGCTGACAAATTACAGCTGTTTAAATGATACGTTGACACATTGCTCAGCCTTCATCAACTCATTACTTTACGTCAAACAAGCAACAGTTCTGAGCAGGGTTATAAGTCATTTCCCCTCAAGGAGTCTGAGCTCCTCCGTGCAAGACGCTCCTTAAATGTATTAAAAACCTTTATACCCCAAGTCTGATGTAATGGCGTGGATTAAAATAAACACTTGGAGTTTGAATGGGTCGCTGACTTTGTAGAGAATGGCTTTCTGGGTCTCTTGTCTTTGGACTGCAATCTATTGTCAAGCCCCAGCAGCCCATTGACAAAGCCATTGATTTCCTGATTAATGTACCTCTCTGTCATTGGTGTTTAGAGCAGTAGACATCATTTTAATGTGTGCATGATCAATAGCTCCATCAGCACTGAAAATTTCCAGCAGGCAGACAGCGGGAGATGCTGGTCTGCACTGCACAACCCCTTTAACACACAGAGCGGTGCTCCTCTGTCCTCCATCCCTTGTTAGAAATCTCATATGTCGCAACTTTCAAATTCGATCATACCGGCATTTGATTTTGGGCATGTTGGCTTTATAGAAAATGAGTACAGTTTCTATCTATCTATCTATCTATCTATCTATCTATCTATCTATCTATCTATCTATTTACCTATCATAAATGAGAATTTTTTCCTCCAAAAATGGACAATTATCATTATTTACTCATCCTCATGTAATTTTAAATCTGTATGACTCAGGGTTATTATAATAAACTAAAACTAAAACCATTAAAATAAATAAATAAATAAATCATTTAAATTGTTTAATTTTTAAAAAAAGTTGTCAAATTTAAGTTGAAGTACTAAAAAACTTAAAATAAACTAAAACTTAATATATACTTCATATAGATAGATAGATAAAATAAAATCTATTTCAAAATAAAAACTATAATGGTATATCAATGATATTAAAATAACACTGGTTTAACTTTCTTCTGTGGAACACAAAAGATAAAATATAGTAAGTTATTTTATTTATATTTTATGTAATATTTCAATAGATACTTATTTTTTTCATGAAAGAATGTGCTGTTTTGCATTTTATAACAAATAGCTAATATTTTACAATATTTTTTCCCCTGCCATTATCTTGAAGCTACAAAATTAATATAGTAATATTTCACAAATTAATTTCCATTATGATTAGAGCAGCAACTGAGAGTTTAATTTGTACATACTTGGCAACAGATTAATTTCTCCTGTTTATATTTAGTTTTTTAAATCTTTCCCGTCATAAATATTTAATCATCATACTGTAAACAATCTCATAAGAGTTCTGGTCCATGAATAACCAGCAACTTAATGCAAATATTTTCCATTTTAATCATGAGTGTCCTTGTATGCTTTCAGTATTGTGAAATCTAAATATGCAGCAGTGATATACAACTGAATTAAGAGTGATTTACAAACTAGCTACTTGAATTTTATGAATTTTACTCATCATATACTACGCAGTCATGCACTTACTGTACATGTATGACCAGCAAATGCCAGCAGCCCCTCACTGCAGAACAAAGATCCAGGGGGCGGGGCTGGATCCACATCTAGGGGGTGGAGATTGGTAGGTTTAGGGGTGGAGATGGGTGGGTTTAGGGATCAGGGGGTGGAGACGGGTAGGTAGGTAGGTGTATGTAAGGTGGGAGGAGTTGGATCTGGATCCAACCTTGCCCACTGGATCTTGTGTTCTGCAGTGAGGACCATCTCGCAAATGCTGCTATGATAGAGAAAAATCAGCTCACACACAACTAAATGGATTTTGCAAAATCTAATTCTGACTCAACATAATATTTCTATGCATTCTTTACAATTCTGATTAGTTCATGCAACAACAGAGCAATGAAGACCTGAGTAAAAAATGTCTTTATATTTCCATCAATGCATTTATGCTTTTAGTAAGATTATGTTTCTATCATCAGTTGGATTCGCATATAGACAGATGGAGAAATGACAGAAGTAGAGGTGAACTACTTACTATGTACTGCAGTAGGGATGTTTGCACAACTGAAAAAAAGAAAAAAAGCATGAAAATTAATTTCAATAGAAACTGCTATTCATTTGAGGCAAGCTGTAGATACATTTTCTTTAATTACGTCTCCTTGAGAGTGTTTAGGTTAAAGTTTATGACATAACAGCTAACAAAACACTTTAACATAACCAACCAAATGAAATTTCTTGTTGCGATAAAGGATCTCAAAGAGCTTACAGATCAGTAAACATTTCAATAAAGCACAGGTAAATAAAAGTTTAAAGCAAACACGAAAAAGCAATACATAAGTAAGATCCAACAAAATACAACAATTCTAAAAAAGCCGTAAATGGTTTAAGAGGCATTTTTGTGCATCATTTCTGGAGATTATTTTGCACGACAGAGTACGTGTCACATATTTCCTCCTTTACTTTTCTTTCCCAAACCAAAACCTGCCACACAAGAAGCAATATCAGCCCCGGTCCCCCACTGTGCATCAGCCCTGAGCCTTTTTATTGACATTAAGCAGGAGGAAGTCATCGGTTTTAATGCAGAGCCGCTCTGGTGGGAAGTATACTTCAAATTAGGCTTGGCTTTTGAAATGCTAGTGCCGTCCTCCAGAAGTGGGTGGGGTCGGGTGCTGGTGGGGCAGCTCTCGCTCCAGGGCATCCCTTGGAACATCTCTGTGCATCACAAAGCAGACAGAATGTCTGAAGTAAAGCTTCCAGGTGTCTAACTGAAAGCACTGAGCCCTCTGAGA
>JAFVLL020023543.1:0-15000 GCA_021397915.2 Tor tambroides | reverse complement strand
GCTGTCTATGGGAGAAAAACAAGCAATTGTGAAGCTGAGAGAAGAAGGAAAATCAATCAGAGCCATTGCACACACATTGGCCATAGCCATTTCAACCATTTGGAATGTCCTGAAGAGGATAGACGCCACTGGTGTACTAATTAACACACCTCGAACAGGTAGACCAAGGAAAACAACTGCAGTTGATGACAGAAACATCGCGAGAGCTGTCAGGAAAGACCCTAAAATAACTGTAAGTGAGATCATCAACAACCTCCAGAGGGCAGGAGTGAAGGTATCACCATCTACTGTTCGCAGAAGACTTCATGATCACAAGTACAGAGGCTCCACCATAAGATGCAAACCACTCATTAGCAAGAAGAATAGGAAGGCCAGGCTGGAATTTGCTAAAAAGTACAGAGATGAGCCTCAAAAATTCTGGGACAAAGTTTTATGGACTGATGAGACAAAAATTAACCATTACCAAAGTGATGGAAAGGCTAAAGTTTGGATAAAGAAAGGATCTGCTCATGATCCCAAAGATACAAGCTCATCTGTGAAACACAGTGGAGGTAATGTCATGGCTTCTTCTGGGACGGGCTCATTAATCTTCATTGATGATGTAACACATGATGGCAGCAGCAAAATGAACTCAGAAGTCTACAGAAACATTTTGTCTGCCATTCTGTCTGAAGGGGGTAACCCCCCAAAACAAACAACAACTGAAAGAGGCTTCGCTGAAAGCCTGGAAAAGCATCACAAAAGAAGAATGCAAAAGTTTGGTGATGTCAATGGGTCACAGGCTTGATGCAGTTATTGAAAGCAAAGGATTTGCAACTAAATATTAAGTCTTTTTCACTTTAATCTATGTTAATTCTATCTGTTCCAATACTTTTGCTCACATGAAAAATGGGTGGGTTCAAACAAAAGGTGATATCTAAGTTGTGTGTCAGATCCAGATGTAAATACCTGGAAATAAAAGCTGGCATGTAAATCTCTTGTCTGATATTCATCTTTTGATGTCAAACCCAAATGTTTTCAGTCTACAGCAAAAATAAAGGAATTGGCCTCACTGTCCCAATACTTTTGGAGGGGAGTGTATTTATTATTTGAGTGAAAGCATTCATGACAACAAAACAGAAGTTAAAATATTTGATGTAACTTTACGTGACTCTATAACATTAAAGAATGCTAATCTGTACAAATGTGCAAATACAATATCAAGGGAATATATATCTGCAAAATAAATATTACACAGTTGCACTGTCAATTATTTTTTTCCACACACCAACTGGCAAAACAAAACATAAAACAAAACAAAAAATAAAATATAAAAATATATAAAATATTAAATATTAAACAAAATACAAATAAAATAATACAATAAAATGATGGATCTTGAAAAAAAAACATTTGTATGCAACTTACTAAAATAAAACCAACTGTCAAAAAAGAAATAATAAAATAAAATAAAATAAATGAATCTGGAAAAAAAATCAACTTAAAATAAAATAACTTAAAATAAAACCAACCGGCAAAAAAGAAATAAAATAAAATAAAATAAAATAAAATAAAATAAAAATAATGAATCTTGAAAAACCCCTTTGTATGAAACCTAATAAAATAAAACCAACTGGCAAAAAAGAAATAAAATAAAATAAAATAAAATAAAATAAAAATAATGAATCTTGAAAAACCCCTTTGTATGAAACCTAAAATAAAACCAACTGGCAAAAAATAAATAAATAAATACTACTACTACTACTACTAATAATAATAAATACATAAAATAAAATAAAAATGAATCTTGAAAAAAAACTTTGTATGCAACTTAATAAAATAAAACCAACTCACCAAAAAAAAGAAAGAAAAAAAAATTAATAAAATAATGAATTTTGAAAAAAAAAACTTTGTATGAAACTTACTAAAAAAACAACAAAATAAATATAAACAACAAAATAAAATAAAAACAACTGAAATAAAAGAAAAGAAAAGAAA
The DNA here is from genome assembly GCA_021397915.2 of Tor tambroides. Taxonomy (NCBI): domain Eukaryota; kingdom Metazoa; phylum Chordata; class Actinopteri; order Cypriniformes; family Cyprinidae; genus Tor; species Tor tambroides. The sequence goes on along the minus strand of JAFVLL020023543.1, from coordinate 13,023 downwards.
AGAAAAGAAAATAACTTGGTAACTTATATTGAGCCTAAATATTCCCTTAAAACATCTACTATGAATAGCTTTGTAGATAAGTCCAAATAACAGTGAACTTACTGAGATGTGCAGTTTAGTGGGCTAACAGGTCATTCCTGTGAAAACAGCACAAAAATGTGGAAAAGGTGTAAAACAGAAATGCTTAAACAGATTCTCTTATTATAACACAAATGATTTACGAAACTCCGATGCCATTAATGTCATAGCTGATTGGTTGCAAGCCATTTGGTCTAATGGCAGCCTGACATGGTTTATAGGCCTTAATTATAGTTAGATTATTGCCTGCTCTGCTTTTTCCCAGGGAAAGCCCTACGCGTGCACTGGCTCCGTCAGCTGTTTCAGCCTGGCTGCTCGGCCTCCAAACTTCCCCCCGTTGTTAAGCGTAACATATGTTTCTCTCCCATGCAGTCGAAAAGCCTTGCCTGAATAATTAAGCCATTTTCTGTGGGTAATGACTGCCTGCTTAGACTCCGAACACATTATGGAGGCCTGGCCCAGACGGAGGTAATGAAATCATGTAGGTAACAAGCCTGCGCGAGAAACCTACACAATGTTTTTAAAAACACCAAAAGTTTTGTTTACCCAGAATTTGGTAGCTTTTCAACCATTATCTTCCAGTAGCCACGGGCAGCTCTTGGACACACGTATGTATTCAAGATTGCTTCTTCTCCTCTGGGATTGTTAGTAAGAAGCTCTCAGAAGCCCTGATTGGACAGAGAGACGCTCGGCATATAATCAGAAAGTTACATCCTCAGAGGATTCGCAAGCGAAAAGAGAGACGTACAGAAGGAGGGGGCGGCGCAAGGAGAGGGGGATATCTATCAGCCTGGGAATGGGATGATTAAGAGGCACTTAAGCTGAAATAAGGTTGAACAGGTGACAATATGTGGATAGCAGGAAAGAAAATAGAGTTAATAACGCCGTCTCGTAACAGATTTACACAATCCTGCCCTGAGCAGCCACTGAGGTGTACGATGCCGTCATGGAGAACAAGGCTGCTACACGTACTGGCAATAAGTCTTCATCAAAAAACCCTTGTAAGACAACACCTCTTTCACCGAGTCTGTAAAATGTCTTCTAGAATTAATTTAGCCATTTACTGGATTAATTGTGCTTTGCACACTCTCAGAAATAAAGGTACAAAAGCTGTCACTTGGGGGTGGGGGGGGGGTACATTTTCAAAAGGTACATGTTTGTACCTAAAGGGTCCATTTTAGTACATATTAGTACTTAAAGTGTACATATTTGAACCTAATAGGTACAAAAGTGTACCTTTTGAAAAGGTACCGCCTCAGTGACAACTTTTGTACCTTTATTTCTGAGAGTGCAGGATGTGGTTGTTTTGAGTAGTTGAGTGGTTTTTGAGAGTAAAGGACCATTTATATTTTGTGAGGAAAAAACATGTACTCTTAACACATTTCCAGGGGTCTCAGAAGCAGAAGTCATCATAATTAGGTAAACTTCTAAAATAGTGACCGGAAACTACAAGATATTGTTGTGTTCACATTTGCTCCAATAGCAAAAAAAAAACAAAAAAACAAACAAAACAAAAAAAATAATAAAATAAAATAATAGAATAAAATAAAATAAATAGAATGAATGAATGATAATGTTAAGATATACAATAAATAAATAAATATTGCTAGATTTATTATTTTAATAACTGTGGAAATACATCATCACAGTCTGTGAAAGGGTCCATTATAAAGACCACACTGCTTGCTAAAATAACTGGCTTTCATATTGTAACTATAATAGCAAATGCGAATTATTAAAACAAATATCTGGAAAATATTGACGTTGGATCAAGGCATAATAATTATTACACGACAACCCCAATTGGCCCAGCAAACGGGAACACAGACCTTTGAACGGCAGGTTAATCGAGGTGTTATAGGAACCATTAAATCCCTCTTCACGTTCACAAACAAAACACTGCTTACATAATAAAGAATCTTCCTTATCCATAAACCAGTGCTTAATGTTATTTCTGTAGTTTTCTGTATTTAATAAGGATAGATCTTGATAGATATAAAAAATCTGATGTTTTTATAACAACAGAAGTCTTGGCTTCATTTTTTTTTTTTTTTTTTTTATCAGCATTTGGTTCTGAGAAAACCCAAGGCCATATTAAAGATTTGAAAAACATATTTACCACTGAATTATCAAGCTGATACTTCATAAGTTTTCCAAAAAAACAAAAGCTTTTTAATTCATTAATTTTGCATTGCTGCAGAGTAATAAAAGAGATCTAAGAAATACATCAATCATAAATACAATGACATTTCTTATGCTATAATTTTCATTTCTGTCAAATTGTCACCTAACAGAAACTATACAATGCTAAAATGGTTATCAACACAACAATAACCACAACAATATTTGGCAGAGAATGATATAAAATACTATTTTTTAAAAAATCTAAAAACAGTAAAGTCAACATAACATGAGGGTTAAAACATTTCTTTCTTTAACAAATACCAGCTGAAGAACTACATTAGTTAGCTCATCATGTTCATTAATAGGTCGGGCTAAGTAACAGACTTTGTCAGGCAGGTATATTATTACTCCTTTAGTAGATACTGGTGCTAATGGTCTTTAAAGAACCAGATCTTGGCACAGAAGAGACTCTTGATTGATCACAGACCAATCAATGCTCCCTCTGTGTCGGACTGGTGCCGGCCCCATAGCATCAATTTATCGGAATGTTCTCGCCTCTCATTTGATCACACTTGATCTCTCATTCACTCACTCCTTCTATTTTTGTCTCTCTCGTGTGGAGAAACCAGATGTATTTATTTCCCTAAAATTGTCACAAAGAAACAATTACCACCGAATGTGGTCTTCGGATTCTTTTCTGGTCTGGTTTCACAGTCCTCTAGGAACATAAGTAGAGCAAAAATGCACAAAATTCCTAAAGGTCTCGGCCCCGGTATAAAATAAGCATCTAAACGAGATGTTCAGATGCCCGACGCTGCATTCACATGCTTAAATATCCCAGCAGTCACGAATCAAACTGGAGTCTGAAGCCTCAACTCAAGAGCGGAGAGGACAGAAAGAGTATTAGTCCATCTATCACATCCCTCTCTGCTCTGATGGCGGGCCGGACGATAAATCTATCCCTCTCACCCTTAAACAATATTCTCTCCATCTCTGTCAGATGTGGCTGCTGCAGTTGTGGCAAATATCCAGTGAGAAATCACTACATTGTGTCAAGCACGCATGACGGCCGAAACTCGGCTCGACGCTCAATAAAGGAAATCTAAAGATTATGAGGGATTGTCCTCTTACTGAGTGCTTCTCTTCACCTGTCTCATCGTAGCTGTGGAGTGATGGCACTCGTGGACTTTTGATCAGTTTGAACGGGTCAGCGGTCAGAGCTGTTATTTCAGAGATCTGATAGATAGGCCTACACTTATTCTAGGACTTCGACTCTCAGGTCTGATCCTCAGAGTAAGAGGAACATGAAGGAGATGAGGAGAGAGTTGATGAAGGAGAGAGGAAAAGGACATCAGTTCCTCCTCTCCAAGGTTGCCAGTTCATATAAAGTGGGGTTAGAATTTAGTGTAGTTTTTATTACACCTTATGTTTTCAGTAGAGAAAAGATTTGAGAATGTTTTAGTAATGTTTAGTATATGGATAAAAGTGTTTGCTAAAAGAACAAATGCAAATGTAAACGTACATATGAGGTCTTAGATTTGTTTCCGAAACCAAACGATTTTATACATTAATTGGCAAAATTAGGGAATTTATTCAGAAATACATTAGATACAGTATAATGATCAAAAAATATATTTACATTATCATAATTTCCAATGTAGAAATTTTTAACTTAACCTGTTATTGATATTTGGTCAAATGTGTAAATATGCAAAACACATACGTGCATTCAAAAGACTAGAACTGCAAAAAATAAAAACTTTTATTTCTTTATTTTTATTTATTATTTCTATATGTTTAAGAGAAGTTTCTTATGTTCACCAAGGCTGTGCTAATTTGATCAAAGCAAAATAATACAGTAAAATAATACAATAATATTCTGAAATATTATTACAATTTAAAGCAACTTTTTCTATTTTAATATACTTTAAAATTACATTTATTTCTGTAACAGCAAAGCTGAATTTTCAACTTCAAAAATCATTCTAATATCTGATGCTCAAGATACATTATAGAAATAATTTTGTGGAAACTGTGACACATTTTTAAGATATAAAGCTTAAAAGAACAGCAATTATTTGAAATAGAAATCTTTTGTTACAATGTTTTTACTATCACTTTTGATCAATTTAATGCATCCCTGCTGAATAAAACTATTAATTCCTTAGAAAGAAAGAAAGAAAGAAAGAAAGAAAGAAAGAAAGATAATTCTTACAGACTCCAAACAATAGTGTATATATAAAAATATAGTGCATATATTTAATTACATATTTATTATTTTTACGACATGTTGCTACTGTACTGTTTCACCATTTTGCTGTTTTGTTTCATACTATAAACTCTTTATGGAGGAGATATATACATAAAATATGAATTTTTTTTTTTTCCATTTTTGACTCAAAATGATAGACCTCATATCTCACCCACAAACTTGGATTCATTTTTCAATAGATGTTTATTTATTACATAAGTGGGAATATCCCTGATTAAATGAGAAGTTAAAAAAAAAAAAAAAGTGTGAATTACTGTGCTGTGCTGTACTGTACTGTACGGTATGTTTATTCCAAGGTGCAAAGAAACGTCTGGAAAGTCTGGCAAGGTGAAGTCAAGGAAGAGCAGAGGATGTAGAGCTGATCTTGTTACTGCAGGTTGGATGAAAGTGGCAGGCGTTAAGTCAGGCTGAGATTTCTGATGTGTTATCCTTCCTACCGCCTGAGAATACACACACACACACACACACACACACACTTCACATTGCCATTGCAAACCAAACATCCTTCCCAGTAAGCTGCAGTACTGCATCCTTCACCCAACCCATCTCCATTTTCTAATTAAACACCACTCTCATTCAAATTGAGATGTTTAAAGAAATAATTCACCCAAAAAATGTCAGAAATTTGCTGAAAAATGTAGATGTTTGCTTTTTCATCAGAACAGATTTATAGAAATTTAGCAGTACATCATTTGTTCACCAGTGGATCCTCTGTAGTGAATGGGTACCATCAGAATGAGAGTCCAAACAGCTGATAAAAACATCACAATAATCCACAAGTAATCCACAAACTGGATATGTTTGTAATAAACAAATTGATCAAGACATTTTTAACATCAAATCACTGCTTCCAGCCAGAGTCCTATATCCATAATATTGCTTTTTCCAGTGAAAAAGTAATCTCATCTGAATCAGGAGAGAAATACGCACACATCAAGCACCGTTTACAAATGAAACCAGTTGTAAACAAGTATGCTGGTGGATTTTGATGTGAGAGGACCACAAAAGGTGGAGCTTTTTGCTTCACAATACATTAATTGATAGACTGAAGTTGTATGTATGTATGAATGAATGAATCTCATTCTGACGGCACCCATTCACTACAGAGGATCCATTGGTGAGCAAGAGATGTAATGCTACATTTCTCCAAATCTCTTCCAATGAAGAAACAAACTCATCTTCTGTACATGTTGAATAGACTGAGGGTGATACATTTTCAGCAGTTTTCATTTCTGGGCAAACTATTCCTTTAAACAAACATTAACATCACATTTGCACATACTTGCATATGAAATGCACTCTAAAGCGACTTTCTGATGTTTACTGCACAACTTGATTCAGTCAATACAAAATTGGACAGTTGAAATCCCGTTAAATCTCCATCTAGTGCCTTCCTCCCGTCGGCCCAGTTAATGCACCCGCATGTGGCTGATGAGGGAGGGAGAGCTAGCGTAAGGTCGTCTGGGACCTCGGGAGGATCCTCGGAGCAGAACACGGCTGGGGCGACTGCAGCCTGACAGCCCTGAATTAATTGACGAGCCTCCGAGAGGTTGTTCTTTAATAACTTATCGATCAGTCAGGTCAGACATGCAAAGCGTTTGCCACAGCCTGTCGCAAGCCGAGCAGGATCCTTCCGGAATATCTTATACATGTAGAAGTGATTAAAGAAAGTGCCAAGCTCTTTGATCACAGAGTAGCCACAGGCATGTGTGTGTGTGTGTGTGTGTGAGCATGTGTCCTTCTCGAGCATTCTTGTGCAGCTCTATGTAACCACCGAGTGAGTGTGTGCGCATACATATTCATCTCAGATAACAGATGTCAATGTGAGCTCACGTTTTACTGCTTTTGTTCCTAGATGATTGCATTAACATGAAAGAGACGATGACTGTCACATGACTCGCATCCCTTTTTGTGCCATAACCACAGTGGAGCTGTGATAAGGGTATTTTTCATGGAACGTGATAGGCTCGATTTACGTGATACACATTTTGTACACCACAGTAGTTCAAACAACAATGTGCCTTTTTTTCCCTTCAAAGGGTGGATATTAGTACCTGAATGACACATATTAGTAGCATTTGACAAGATACTGCCCCAGAGACAGAATGAAATAACCCCCATATATAGCATATATCAGTCACCCCATATCAGATCTATACAGGTGGAGCTGGGGAAGGTGGAGGGTTTTTGAATTATGCTGCTACTGCTACAGCAAACACTGCCAAGTATTTGAATGTTGCAGCGAGCTCATTGGCTACCGATACAGGAGACAACCAATCAGCTGCTCCATGTCATTATGTCATATTGAGTTAGATCCATCAGACTGCGCCATCTAGAGTTTCATGCCAGAACTTTGTATATACAAAATAAAAGGTGAGAAACCCTGAGTTGTCCTTCACTCTAAAAAAAAATGGTGTATGCTATATAGCACTAAAAGTGGTTCTTTGGCTCGTAATCACAGGGGAACCACTTTTGGTGCTGTATAGCACCAAATCTTGGTGCTTCAGTGGTTCTTCAGCGGTTCTTCACCGGTTCTTTGGCATGACTGAGGGGCTATATAGCACCACTACCATATACAGAACCTGTTAAGCTCCTGTATGGTTCTTCAGCGGTTCTTCAGTGGTTCTTTGGGGGGATTAAGGTGCTATATAGCACCACTGCCGTACAAAGAACCTGTTAAGCCTCTTTAAAGGTTCTTTACGAGCCAAAGAACCACTGTTGGTGCTGTTTAGCACCATTTTTGTTGAAGAAATACAATGCAATATGGCACCTCTTATGGTTCTACATAGCACCATTTGACAAAGGTGCTGTATAGCACCTTTAAAGATATGGTGCTATATAGCACCAAAAGTGGTTCCCCTATGATTAGGAGCCAAGAACCACTTTTAGTGCTATATAGCACCATTTTTTTAGAGTGAACTGTAAACAAAACAAGCAACACATCCAGTATAGTCCATTTCACACTAAATGACTCATGAGCTTGTCCTTTTGTTGAATTGTTCAAAATGACTCATGAATTGAAAAGGTTTGAATCAGTCTAAAGAACTGTTCACTGTCTGAACTCATTGAATCAGTCAAAGCAGTTGCTGAATCAACATCTGACTCACTTACTGAGCTGCAAGTTATTACTTTCAGTGACGTCTGTCTTAAAATGGTTTTATTTATATAGTGGATTATAAAGATTTTTTAATCTAATTTGTGCTGGATCTACTTTGAAATTCATCACAAGATTTTTTTTCATCTTTTTAAATCAAATTTACAAAAAAAAATTAATATTGTGATATATGTGTATCAATTAAATGTTTTAAGAATATTGTGATATAAAATTTTGCTTAAATTGTTCATTAACTTTGCATGTTGTTGGGTTATGAACACAATCTAAGTTAAAAGTGCATAAAAGTGCATTAAGGGCAGCTGTGGCCTAATGGTTAGAGAGTCTGACTTGTAACCCAAAGGTTGCAGGTTTGAGTCCCAGGTCCGGCAGGGATTGTAGGTGGGGGGAGTAAATAACCAGCACTCTCTCCACCCTCAATACCACGACTGAGGTGAGACCCTTGAGCAAGGCACCGAACCCCCAACTGCTCCGGTTGTATGTTCACTACTGTGTGCATGCACTTGGATGGGTTAAATGCAGAGGACAAATTCCGAGTATGGGTCACCATACTTGGCCACACACCACTTCCCTTTCATATAAAAGCATTCAACACTGTATTTCATGTTGCACGTAAGTGACAGCTTATAAAACTAACATAATTAACAAAATAAAATGTGTGGGTTTTCATTTGAGAAATGCAGGTAAAATAGGTTAACCACAAATAGTTCTCAGCCTAAATAAATGTGATTGGTGGGCGGACATTCTGGAGGAAAGCAATTTTTTTCAGAGCACAAAGTAGCAGCATGCAACCTCATGTCTCCTCTGTGTTGTTCTTTCATCACATAAAAGCTAAATGCTGTTAGATTGGTTGTGAATAAAGTCACCTCTGATTGGTCAATGACACACAGCAGCCATGAAAAGATAAAATCTTTTTTATCTTGTGCTAGCAGTCAACCACGACAAAGCAGCAGGGTTTTTGTGTTCGATGTTAGCAAGGGGTGCCGCTTTCAGTGCCGCCTGTGTTGCGCAGCCTCTCTCCCACTGAAAATGAACTGAGGAGAAAATCAAAAAGAGATGTTCAAGGTGATGCAATTTTTTTGTTAAGTTACACAAAATTAAATGTTAAAATACCATTTCTAACATAGATAGATATATAGAGACAACTGTGACTTGCTTGTTTGTATGAGTCTTCCTGACACAGTACCATGAATGGAATGAGTTTGGGCAGGTCTATTTGTTAGTCCAATCAACTAAAGCGTGTTCATGGAGAGAGAGAAAAAAAAGGTCATTATTTTTTGCAATTTTATTTAGTGGTGCAAGTGACAGAAATTACACATTTCACCTTCAACCCTCCTGTTGTGTTCAAAAACTGGGTACAACTTCTGTATTGGGGGTCAGTTGGACCCATATTAGTTTTTATTCAAAAAGAGAAAAATACTAAAGATTACTATTTAAAAAAAACAAAACAGGATTTATAAAAGAAAATTAGGTAACACTTTATTGTGTGTCCTTGTTACATGTTACATGTACTTACTATTGCAATAACAATGAATTATGCATAATTACATGCAAGTAACCCTTAGCCAAACCTTAATCCTAACCCTAACCATATAGTAAGTACATGTAGTAAATTAATATTACTCAGTACTTAAATGTATAATTACACTGTAACAAGGACACAAAATAAAGTGTAATCGAAAATTAACAACTAAAAACAGCAGATTTTTAACTGTGTACTAGATAAAGAAACAGTGAATTTTCCTTGGATAATTCAAAAGATGTGTCTTAATTTAGAGTAACCTTTGAGACTTTTATAAGTTCTCATGGATTTCATTTTTTACTGTTTGACAAGCTACAAAAGGTTTTGTTTTACCTGACCCTTTAGTGATTTTTTTTGGTCAAATTGCATGAAAACTAATGAGGGTCGATTTTTGTACAGCCTTTCAAAACATCTCTGCATGCACATTCATGGCCCTAAATGAGAAATATTCACAAATTTTCAATAATAATAAATGGTATTTCAAGCAGTTTGAAAATCAACTGTGGGTCAAAATGACCTCAACAAAACAGAAGGGTTAAATTTCTTTTTCTTATTAGAAATAATACTAATGGTGGGAAATAAATAAGCTGCCATTACCAAAACAATATGTTCTTTTCTGCAAAATCACATTTATTATTAATTTACCATTGGACTTTTGAAACCTAGCAGGCCAGTTTCTTTTTCACTCTGGTTAACACAGGAAAGGCAAAAAGAAGTGGTCCATGAAAACCAGTATTGACAGGTGGGGTACACCTCCTTCTACAACAAGGTCTGGAAAAGGTCATTGGAACCATGTGGCATTCTGAGTGGCACTCGGCCAAACTGCACACTCTCGCACACACAGATGACAAGAAAAGTGCATTTTGGTGGCTTCCAAAGTGTAAACTGGTAGCAGGCATTAGTGGTTCTAATTAATGAAGAACACTGCAATATTTAGTACATTATAGTGCATGAATCATTAATTCAGTAGTTTGTTTGGCTGAGCAGATACATGTGATCAGACAACACGTATTAAAAATTTAAAATTAAGATATGCGTGTCATCACGATGTTTACCAAATCAATGATGTTCTCTGAATCCTGTTCATAAATAAACCGAACCATCATGCAAATGAATCATGTACACATATATCATATGATTCAGTATGTTTCAGTTGTGAAGACATGCTACAGACAAAAACTGATGATATATGCAATTTCTAAAGAAATACAATCCAAGACACTGTGCCTACTGTAACAGCCTGGCAGTGTGGGACTCTGAGGTGATAGTGATGCCCAAGAATCAGCCAGGTGCTGTGCTGCCAAAAGGGCAATAAACGGAGCACCCCAAGGCACTGGCACAGATAAGCACTTATCAGCAAGAATTCCCATTTTAAACCCACTGTTAGCATCTACAGCCCAATGATTTCCTGTGCCAGGTTTAAACTGCACTAATTAAGCTGACTGTCTTTTATAAATCAAAATCTTGACACCTCTGTCATCTCAGTGTTAAACCTGTTGTTGTTGTTTGACTTGCATTCTTCTATTCTAGCTTAATGTGCAGAGACAACTATAAAGTAATAAGCTATTTATCAGTCGACTCACCTGAAAAGTGTAAACAACATATCACTCCGGAGCTATTAAAACATTCATCTGTATGTTTGAGCATCCTGATCTGCCTGACAACAGTTAAGTTTGCTCAACCAATGGCGTGAGTTTGGGGCGGGGCTACCTATTTGTACAACCAATGGACAAACACAGCAATTTCGTTATGACACTGCACAATGCTAAAGCGTGGAATTGTCATTTTACAGTAAATATTTTCGTATAAAAGCTGTAAAAAAAGAAAGAAAGAAAAAGTATTAACTACATATCTAAACATACTGTGTAACAAGTTTGGAGTAAGTAATTTTTTATGACATAAATACCACTATTTAGCAAAGATGCATTAAATTGATCAAAAGTACAAACAAAAAAATCTATATCAAATAATCACAGTTTCTACGAAAATATTAAGCAGCACAACTGTTTTCAACACTGACCTTGAGCACCAAATCAACGTTAGAAAGATTTCTAAAGAATCATGTGTGAAGACTGAAAATGCTGAAAATTCAGCTTTGCCACAAAGGAATAAATTACATTTTAAAATATAATAAATAGAAAACACAAAATAATTGTATTAAAATAGTTAATATTTAAAAAATATATATTAAAATATTTTTAAACTGTAAAATATTCCCTATATTACTTTCATTTACTGTATTTTCAATCAAACAAATGCAGCTTTGGTGAGTATAAAACGTTCAAAAACATCAAAAATCTTACTAACCCCAAACTTTCAAATGGTAGTGTACATCCTCCACAACCAAGCACCCAGAACAGACCTGCAAAATGTTTGTCATATGTTATTCTCAGTGAATTCCCCTATGTATTTTTTGGATACTACTAGGACTGAGAGTTTGATATTTTTTTCTTCTGAAAACATGCATGATATGCGGGCTGACCTACTTATGTCATCTGCTAGACAAGACTCTTTTGAGCAAGTTGGAAATTCAGCCAAGTCTTTTTCTTTACTACAGTGAAGATTTTTTTTTTTTTTTTTTTTTTTTTACCTGTGCTTGCAGGAGATGGCTGTAAGATGTGAACAAAGTGTAAATAAAATGAAATATCACCTGCCTGTGATTTCCATCTCAGTGCAGAGATTTCAGAGAACAGGAGTGCAAATATTGCAGCAAACAGTGACGAAACGTTATAGACTCAATTCTGCAAAGGTTAAGCCAAGTCCAGCACATTAAACAGACCATCTCGCTCAGATTCTGCATGCGGGTGTGTGACTGCTGAACTGTGGTTGAGAGTCCCAGACGGCAGACTGTGTGCAGTTTGGGAGGGTTAGGATTGGGTGGAACTGTGACTGGCAGAAGACTCGATTTGTTCCCATCTGATTTCATGTTTGCTTATATTTGTAGATTTCTGAAAAGCACGTCGTGCATCGAAAGCTGTGAAACTGCCTGGATATATTACTTCTGGCTCAAAATGCTTAAATAAATGGACACGCCATAACAAACTTAAGGGTGGGACTGTGGGAATATGTTTTGTGTTGTTCAATGGCAGATTTAGGAAACCTGTTTGAAATCAGTCATTATTTCTGTATTTAAACATCACTTTTATGGCAGATCTCAGTGGTTTCATTTAGGTCTCTTGCCTCACAGGTTATAACAGAAATAAATAAAACAGAATTAATTAAACTTTCTAAGTCTAATATAATATCTAAATAAATAAAAAAATACCCAACTGTTTAAGTACAATTTTTTAAAGAAATTCATTCTTTCATTCAGCAAGAATGCATTAAATTGTTTAAAAATGACAGAAAAATGATCATAAATGATCCTAGTTTCCACAAAAATATTAAGCAGTACAACTATTTTTAACATTGATAATACAAAATGTTTCTTGAACAGGAAATCAGCATGTTTTCTGAAGGATCATGTGACACTGAAGTAACTACACTGTAAAAAAAAATAATAGTTGTTTCAACTTAAAATAATTTGTTACCCCGCTGACTTAAAATTTTTAGTTTAGTCAACTAAAATATTCTTAAAATAACTTAAAATTTCAAGTTGACTAAAAATTTTAAGTCAGCGGGGTAACAAATTATTTTAAGTTGAAATAACTATTTTTTTTACAGTGTACTTTCAAATAAAAAACAAATTACTTCTCTTAAACTTTTTAACTAAGAATGTTCGAGTTCATATTAAAAAGATTGATTGTAGACATATTTACTGTAATATGTGACCCTGGACCACAAAACCAGTCATAAGTGTCAATTTTTCAAAATTGAGATGTATGCATCATCTGAAAGCTGAGTAAATAACCTTTCCATTGATGTATGGTTTGTTAGGATAGGACAATATTTGGCCGAGATACAACTATTTGAAAA
>JAFVLL020023542.1:0-21948 GCA_021397915.2 Tor tambroides | reverse complement strand
GCATGTCATGCGTAACCTGGAAAACAAAAGCCAAACGTCACAAACAGTAAGATCGCAGTGCAAATCAAGATGTGACTGGATTGACTGCGCATATGCATGTCTTTTAATTCAGTGACAATGACTAGATAAAGGTCTCTGAGACATTGTATTTAGCAGTATGGACTATAAAACAGAGTTTTTGTGCAAATTGAATTGACTGAATTAATCTTCATAGCATTTCGTTATTACGCCTTGCAATATGAAAGCATTTCCTTGTACTCTTACTACCATGTCAATTGGGTTTACGCACACTAATGGATTGCATTGGTTGTTATGTTGTCTACGCAAACAGTCGTATCATCACTGATTGAAAGCACACAGGTTAGGGCCTCTTTCTAATCCGGCTGATTAGTCAGGGTCTGCGATGAGCTCACCGCACCGTACAGACAGCAAACAATGCAACAACAGCTCGGCGTCATCCTTCACGAGCCCTTAGGGACAGCGTCTGACTCTTAGAGCCTGCTGCGCCCTTTGACCTCCAGATCAAGCTACTCAATTACTTTATACCTGCACATGAGGATGGGTGGGGTCAACAATTCAATTAAAGCCAGCAACACACCCACTAATCACATCAGGACTGCCAGAGTTTCATTAGCGCTCAAGAGTCTTCAAAGCCCTGCCTCTGTGTCAGTAAGGGGATTGGCCACCCGCTCTTTCATGCGTTAATTAAATTTGAAGTCTCGTTAGTGAAAAAGGCAGGCTCAGTATTATGGTTCTGAGGTTGATGAATGTCATATAAAAACCAAAATGATTTCCAATGGAGCATTTCTGGTTAATATGCAAATTGCATAAAGCACAGACGCTGAGAAGTCCAAGAGATGGACATCCTTGTCATATTTCAAAAATCAAAAGAAAGAAATAGGAAATTATATGTTGAATAAATGTTGCTTTACAAAGGATTTCAGGATGATTAAGAAAAAATCCTCCAAAATTCTCAATAATACAGACAATAATAAAAAATTCTTTAAATTATTAAGTATTTATCATGGTAAATTCTGTTACATTGTCTTTATGTTAACTTGACTTAATTCATTATAGTATTTTCTAAGGAAATGTATAAGAACCACCATTATTATAATTATTTATTATAATGTATTAGTGTCTTTTTAAACATTTTTTCATTTTAATAACAACAACAATTATTATTATTAGTAGCAGTAGTATAAATGTGACTTCTGTGAGATTTATTGAAATATATTTCCCCAAATTCTCATTAATACATAAAATAATGAAATATTATTTCAGTTGAGAAGTATTTATTAATTCTGCAATTATTATTAAGCTCCATTATTATAACAATAACAAAATTATATAAAATATTTATTATTATATTTATTATTATTTTATAATAATAACAATAATATTTATCATTATTACTACTTTTGTTGTTACTGTCATCATCATTGTTATTATTATTAACATGACTGGGACATGTTTTCATGAGATTCACTCAAAGAAAAAATTCTTGGAGGAGTCTGTGTTGATTACAGAGTGACAGAAAGAGGAAGAGAGGACGAGAGGAGGCAGAGCTTCAAGGCAAACAAACTTCTTGAACCTTTACAAATTTCAAATGAGCTCAGGCTAAATTGAAATTCAAAGAAACAGAGTGGATAAAGAACGCCAGCTGTAGACTGAGAAGTCACTGATGGGGAAAATACTCTGCAGGCTGCCTGCACTCTTCTCAGAGTGACACGGGTGTGAGACACCAAACAAGCATTTGATCATACTGGTTCATCTCTTTGACTCAAGAAACAGAACTCTAAATAAAGTAACATAGCTTTTATTCACTGAAACATCACATACATTCATATATATATATATAGTCACAACACATCTTATAAAACTATTTTTTATCACACACAGTGGACCAAATAAGAATTTAGTCATTGAAGCCACAGTTAAAATGTACATAATGCAGTTTGCATTAGACAAAATATCAAAGAAAGAACTAACTTCACCACCTGGTGTTTTTGTGGTTTTAAAGGATATATAAACTCCTCAAGTTCACACAGGTGCCCTAGCAGAGAAACCACAGGTGTAAAGAATCGCATTATCTACAGACATGTTTCACTAACCACAAACACAAACTCTGTGTCCAAAATTGAATACTTCTTTACTATATAATATGCATAAAACAGTATGTGAAGCATGTAGTATGTCCAAATTTATAGTACTGGAAAAACGGTAGGCGAAAGGTACCAGGATGACCTACTACTTCCATCTGGATTCTGAAGTGCGCATTCGATGGACACTTTTCTATCCCAATGGGCCACAGAAGAGGATTTATGAATGGCAGTGAAACTGACACTGTAGGTCAGATGTAGTACAGTACACTGGAATTTTAATTCATAATACTCATATTCATACTATATAGAACATACTTCTTTTAAAGGTGCAGTATGTAATATTGGCAGCTAGAGGCTGAAATGGCTACTGCAATGCAAATTCTAAATATTTTAAAGAGTTGTTTCTCCCTCCCCCTCCTCCTCAGACTCAAGCTCACACAGGTTGCCAGATTTGGGTCCCACAACAGGAACAAGCGCAATTGACAATGGAAGGCAATGTGCATTATACTACAAACTGATGAGTTATTTAATGACTAATTGATTTATCTTTGTTTTAAAATGCTTCTGGCCATAGAGCTTTTGAGACTGATGCTGAGGCTTTTTAGATCAGTAAAATCTGCAATCTCTAACACCGTTTGTTTACTGGCTTCCATTGCTGCAATAAGTTTTTACTAGGGGTCGACCAATTATCGGCCTGGCCGATTATCGGCGCCGATATTAAGCATTTTTATGCTTATCGGTATCGGTCATTTTCAAAACCGATGTGCCGATAAAATAATTTAATTTTGAAACGCGCTATTTGGCTCTGATGCAGCCTGTCTGAACTCACCACTCTGTGGCCTAGAGCAGTCTCCGCCCACCGCGCATCTGATTTGTTTGGAGTCACGAGTCCGACCGATCAACGTGGAAGACTAAAGGCACTCTCACACCGAAAGCGCTTGCCAACTGGAGCTGCTTCAGTGATCACGCATCAGTTGTCTCTCAAAGGCAGAAGACATTGCTCAAGTTGCAATAAATCACAATCCACTACACTGAAGTTTCAAAACACCTCAATATTATCTATTTATGGTTTCCGCGATTGGGAAAACGCGGACGAAATCGCGGAATCCAGTCATAAATGGAATTTACTGTATAACGCGGAGTCACGGAATTTGTCAAAGTTTGGACGAATTAATCAAAAGTAGGTCAGTACACTTAAATCGACTCGCGCTATGGACTAGTATCTGTAAACATTAAGCTGCAAAAAGACTATTTAAATATGAGTTCTGCATGTGTGTATATGTGAATGGCAGAGACGCGCGGTTTTGAAATTGTGACATTTCAATAGGCTATTGAACCAAGTGTGCCTATAACAGGCTATTAGTGTTATACTGTAGTTTAATTAAAATAGTTGCGGTCTTCTTCGCAACTTCTACAATGGAGCTATGAAGACAATTAAATTATTTACGCTTATTATATACATTGTGCTTTTTAAGGTAATCATTTGATGTGCATTAGATGATTAATTGAATAGTCACCTCTTGTAAGTTATGATTTAGTCATCAGAAAAGAATTAATGAAGAATTATGAGAGGTTATGCTATTACACATACATTTCTAACATGTAAATTATTGAAGCCAAATACTTACATTTCCTCAAGCTGTTTAGCTGTAGTACAGTATTCATTGGCTTAATCATGAAGCATACAGTGGCCCCACTTTTAACTCTCTCTTTATATTACCCTTATTGTAGATGGATGCATGGAGGAAAACAAGAGTAAGAAGTGCAACCAACACCAGGGAAGGCAGTTTTTGTCAGAGCCCTTGTTATTCTTAATTTTGAAATGAATTTTCATTTTTACACCAGACATATATATCGGTTTAAAATATCGGTTATCGGTCTACATGGTCTGTAATAATCGGTATCGGCATCGGCCCTGAAAAACACATATCGGTCGACCCCTAGTTTTTACCTGGGGCAACCTGGGGTGTCGAAATACTCTTGGGTAAATCGTCGCACATTTTAAAACTAGAATAAATTGCTGTAGCATAGTTTTGCAGAGGAACAATTATGTGAACTTAGCATGTTTCTTCAAACATATTACAGTATTTTTATGCTTTAGTACTGTCAAAAAATACATACAGCAACTTTAAATGATTGAGAATTAAGTTCAAATCTAAATGTAGCACACATTTCAGACGCACCGAAAGTGTTGCAGTGTTTTTGGGGGTACGTTCCAATCACCCAATAGTTGGCCATCTTAACTAAGAAACTAAGACCCAAAATTGCAGAAAGTAGTAGATAACACTGACTACGCAAAGTACATTAATATATGACTAGGAAGTGAACAGCAATTACACATGACTATAAGCAATCGCACACTTTTTCAGTACTACATAAAGTTTGGATCAAAGAAATGGCCTATTAAAGTGGCATTTTTATTTCATGTCATGTTTTAAGTGTGGCTTAAACATATTTAAGTGGCTTAAATACTTTTTGGGCTGCTGTACCTGTTAAATGCCCAGAGAGGAAAGAGAGCGGGAACGTAAGAGGAATAAGACGGACAGTAATTACACTGACGATTGAGCGTGAAGCTTCGCATCAGCTCATGAAATGACGGCTCCTGTGGATCAGTCGCTCTGAACTCTTCTCTCAAACAGCTGTGGGGGTTTGACAGCTGGATTTCGGGATGTGAGAATGACATGTTGTGTCTCTTTTCACAAGGAATTATGATGCAGATTAAATATAGACAAAGTGCTGTGTGCCACACCACCAAAATAAGATCCCTCGGTGCCCGAGACCTCACATCGCCCCATAAATGAAATCAACTCTGTCACCTCACATGAAACATGCCATTGGAGGACATAAACTAACTACTCACGCTCTAAATCCAACTCTCTGATTATTTTATAGTTGATGTCTTGGGAATCACTGTTCCTTCACGACAGTAGAAGTCCCAAAACGGTTAATCTCCTCGGGTCTTCTTTGTCATTGAAAAATGACTGTCCTCACAATGTTGTTTTATGCACTTAAAGCTGCAGTGTGTCATTTTGCACTACTAGCAGCACCAAATGGATTCGCAACCATAATGAATAAATAATGTCCAAAGAGGTTTTCCAAACACTCCTCCAACCTGACATTTTTAAAATAATTATTATTTAAATTTTTGAATTGGGTTGCTTTTATTCGTATGTGTTTTGACTGGACTGAGCTACACAGAATTTTGGTGCAGCTTTGTTACAATGACAATACAGAAATTTAAATCTAAATTTATTTGGGCAAACACTATATATAGTCTTGAGAAACAAGTTATGCAACATTCTGTCATTAACCAACAAATATGTGATGTGTTGAAACATTGTGGAAAGGGTTTGAAATTAATTCAAATGATTAACTGATCAATTTGAACTCAACTCTACAAAATACCAGCCATTCAGAACTTTTACTAGTCAAACAAAATATCAAATAAACAATCAAAATCACAACTTACCACAAGATATTATATATTTATGAAATATATTTAATATTTTACATATATATTTATTATCGTATTGAAATATATTTATTACAAATACATTCACAAATCCATTAAAAAAGCCAAACCCATTCTCACTCTCAAAGCATCTGATGAAATTAATGAAAATACTGAAAATCATGCCCCAAAATATCATGATGATAAAATTATGCCACAATATAACTTTATCGAAATGATTTGAAAAGAAATAATCTGAAGATAGCCTTCAACTGATCAATATTCAGAAGGGTTTGTTGTACTTTTCACTGTAAAAATCTTCTGCATGACAACCTGAAAATACATTAACTGGTTTTAATCAAGTCAAATATGTTATTTAATATGATTAAATGTGCACCGTGTTACACAAAAAGTCATTTTTATAGGTCAGATCAAGTAGAAGTAGCTCCAGGTTGTTATTTTTGATAGTGTAATAAAGGACAATGAGCTTTTACGTCTGTACATTTGGCTCACGAGTCATTTGTAGCCTATTGTTGATGATAACATCAAACTTTGGCCATTTTCTCTCCTGTCAGACTCTCACTAATGCACCAGCCATCATTTCACACTAGAGTTTTCTTCCTGAGCTATTTTCTGTGTGCCCTTAGCAGCTCAGAAATGGGTTCTGTCTCACTGACTTCGTTAATAATCATAATTATCTGCACGTCTCGTTTATCCTCGCTCTCTCTCTCTCTCAGCGTTCCCTCAGCCGATCGGGTTTCTGACGTCATATTGTGTGGCTGAGCACTGGGAGTCTCTTTCGCCCTCTATCCAAACCTGTGCATGATAGAAAAAAGATATCAAACTGGTTAATTTTTAATCTCTTGAATGCAAAGCCGTGTAGCACAGGACTCTGCACTAATGGCCCCAGATTGGATAACTCGTGCAAGGCTCTGGAGATAACAGAGATCCTTTACTGCTGGCTGATGGGTATGATTACAGGTCAAAAGAAAACAAGCTTCTGTCAAAGCACCGCAGTTGCACATACTGTCTGTCTGCAGTCAGAATGCTTCACTGGCTGCTTCATGCTGGAGAACATGCTGTCTGAGCTGACATATGACAGCTGTCTGTATTTCTGTTTCCCAGCACAAACCAGAAAAGAAACCATAGCAAAATGTCAGGACAAAAATAAAGAAGTCTAAGTGTCTTCTTTCAAACGCTGCAGTTCTCACTCTTAAAAATGACTGCTTTCGTTTTTAACTCAAGCAACTAATACAGAATAGTTTTGTCATCTTTTAAACCATCAAATATTTAATCCTTTAAAGATTTTGGTCTCAACTTTTCATTAACATAAATAACATTAACAATTAACACTTATTTAGTAAATTTACAGGAAAATAAAGTATGTGCAAAGATGTTGGTAATAAATCATAATGTCTGTGTAGCTCTTTCCTATCAACTGCCAAACTTTCAGTGAAACTAACAATTTATTCAGTTCATTGCAGGTTTATTGTTATTCTTTTCATGACAGGCCAGGTGTATAAAAAACACATGAAATTTAGCTCCTGTGAAACATGGCACAACAACAAACAGGCCTATAATGAGAGACTGACAATGCCAGCAAGCCATGAGAAACATGTATTTACTGTAAGCATTACAAGATATTTTTTGAACAGATTCTAAAATAATAAATATGCAAAACAGCATGAATTTTTTATACTCCAGATTTCATAAATTATAAAGATCACATCAAATTACAACTTTCATTCTAAAGCTCCAGCAGGAATAATCTAAAATACAGCAATTTAATACACATTCAACTGTGAACGCTGAATTTGTTGTCTGTATATTGTGAATACTGTTATATGTTTCACAAGGATGCATTAGGAGTAAGGTAAAAACACTCACTTATCTAAAACAAGATTTCAAGAATGATTTCAAGTAAATTAAATCAAAATGGACAGTATTCATTTTTATTTCATTTCTATCCTTTTTTCCCCAAACAACATTTTTTTTATTAGTGAATATCCTGTTTCACTTGGACATTAAATTAAAGAAATAAAGTGGATTGCAAAGAGAATTTCATATTGACTTTGTTCAGCTTTAATCCAAATCCATGCACTTCATGTGTTACTTCCATGAGGTTAAGAAAATGTACTTGCGCAGCAATATTTTCAAACATAAACAATGAAACTTTCACCTTTTCAGTATGCAAATGGTTCGCATTGAGAGAGATAAAAAGAGCAAGTGAGAGAGAGAAGTACATATTTCTCCCGTCCTCAATCTGTATGTGAATACAACACACATACCGTGCTCTCCAAATTGCTGACTTTATCATTTCATTTCTGCACTGGAAAAATAGCTAGGATGATAAAACCTCCTGCTATCTGAATCAGACAGGTGGAGCCTATTCAACAGAGAGAGAGAGAGTGAGAGAGATGATTGTTTTTGTAATGTTACAATTCTCTTAAGATTGAAAGCCAGTGCGGTGAGTGACAGCCAGCTATTTATGTCGGTCCTGGACTATACGGCACACACACATTAATAAGCACATGCAGCTCCGCGTCCACTCACGCATGCACAGAGATCAGCGACACACGGCTGCCAGCACGGCAGGCAAATCTCAGCGCGTCTCATATTACACTTATTTGCAAGATTTCACCTCTCTCCTCACAAACAAATCTGGCTTGTCGAATAACAATATGTCAATAAGGCCACCGGCTGCAAAGACTCCCTACTGCGTAAACGTCTTTATCAGTAGTAAACAGCTCAGTATGTGTTAGTGATCAACTCTGAGTTTGACTTTAAGAGATTTAAATGTTCTTATCACAATTATTAAGAGATTAAAATTAGAATATTGAATCAAGTTATTTGAAAGTTTATAACTGTAATGAAATCAAATACAGCAAATGCATTTGTATATGTGTGTGAGTGTGTGTGTGTATATATAATATTATATACATAAATATATTCATTAAATGTTAAACTTATACACATGCACAAACATAAAAAAATACACAGTATAAATGTATTTTTTGTAACGTGTAATTCACATAATGCACAGAGTGGCTTATGTTGGTCTTTCTAAATCATAGTTTTATCTATATCAGCATTGAGATGATGTAACATATATTGCAATTATCAAAATGATGCAAGCAAGGTCACAAGCCCACAGTCATTTACTCGTATCACTGCTTTCATAAGATCCACAGTGGCAATGCTGAGACAGGAGCTGGACAAGCGTCCCCTACGACGTCCGGCCAAACCCTGAGCCACACGGACAGATGGCCTCCCCCAGGACACTGCCTCCAATGGGATGTGCGCTGGGCGAGAGGAGGAAAAAAACCCGCTAATATTAGACATACTTGAGCGTTTCTGAAGGTACCGGCATTAACAGATGGCAACAGAGCTCTGACTCACGGCATGAACACAGAACGATGGCGCAAGTCTCTCTAAGATGATACGCCCTGCGAAAGTGAGAAAGCTGGAGCCGTGAGCGGGAACGGGGCGAGATCTCTCAATGGAGCATGTCCAGAGAGCGACGCTTCCCTCTCCTCGTGTTCAAAAGCTTCCCTACAGCATGCTCAAAATCCTCCAGAAATCCCTCCTAGAAACATCTTCTACCAAATAAACTATTCACATTGTTCATGTTACTATGCCAAGATGTTTGTATGGAAGCGTGTCACCCTTGTGAGCGCCAACATGTCTAATCTGCATATGCTATGGCTTTGATTAATCCATTTCATTTCAAATAACATGGAATACTTTATTTGAAGCCTTTTTATATAATGCATTATAAAGTACAAGTAATCCACATGACTCCAGTCCATCAATTAATATCTTGTGAAACGAAAAGCTGCGTGTTTGTAAGAAGCAAATTCATCAAGATGATTTAACCGTCACTTCTGTCTAAAATAGCAGTCCATAATCCATAATAAAGCTTCCTCCAGTGAAAAAGTCCATAAGTCCTGTTGCCTCTCACATCAAAATCCAGCCACATATTTGTTTGGGCTTGTAAACGGTGCTTGATCTGTGCAGATTTCTCTCGATTCAGATAAGATGACTTTTTCACTGGAGAAAGCAGTATTATGGATAGAAGACTCATATTTTAGTTGGAAGCAATGGTTTGAAGTTAAAAACATCTTAATGATGGATTTGTTTCTCACAAACACACAGCTTTTGGCTTCACAAGGCATTAATTGATGGACTGGAGTGGTGTGGATTATTGTGACGTTTTTATCAGCAGTTTGGACTCTCATTCTGACGGCACCCATTCACTGCAGAGGATCTATTGGTGAGCAAGTGATGGAATGCTGCATTTCTCCAAATCTGTTCTGATGATGAACAATTTTTGGATTAACTATTCCTTTAAAAGCCATGACAAACAATCAATTTCAGATGTAACAAATCTGCAAATATAATGCATTTTAACTGTGGTTTCATTTTTTTAAATGAAATAATATAATGCATTACAACATACATTATACATACCTTTATGATACATTATTGTAAGTCCTCAAGTAAAGTGCATTTGCTGATTGCAGGTTACAGAGTTTTTTTTTTAGTTCAGCCTTAGCAAAGACCACACTTTCTCTGGAAAAGTCTTATAAATATGAACAATTGAAGACTTGCAGGATGTTGGACTGCTGCCATTGATAATAATGAAATCTATGTCAAGAGGATGTATTCATATTTGATGTTCACATAAATGTTCACATTATTTAAATGGATTTTAGTCCAATCATATCAGCATTGCTAGCTGATCCCATTTCCATAGAATAATTGGACAATCATCATCTAAAAGCTTTGCCTAGTGG
This sequence comes from Tor tambroides, assembly GCA_021397915.2. Taxonomy (NCBI): domain Eukaryota; kingdom Metazoa; phylum Chordata; class Actinopteri; order Cypriniformes; family Cyprinidae; genus Tor; species Tor tambroides. The sequence goes on along the minus strand of JAFVLL020023542.1, from coordinate 11,596 downwards.
CCGACATTATCAAAATGACAAAAGGAATATTGGAACATGCCAGTCTCTGAAGAATCACAGCCGTCTCCTAGTATGTCTATTAGCCAAAGACATGCTGCTTTACTGCATCTACAAAAACACATGCACTCATTCTCTAGTTCTACTTTGACCGTGACATGCACAGGACAACAACTGAATAATGTCCAGATATCTTAAATTCATAACATTGTTGCAGCAGCCGTAGGCAATGACATTTCAAGGTTTTGCTCTTGTCTGTGTGTTCTGATAAAGAGAACACAGATACAACAGATCCACACACAATATTTACTCTGAGTCTTATCTGGGCACACTGAGAATTCTTCCCATAACGCCATCAAATCTGGTATGTGGAAGCGAAAAAAATGATGACTTTATTACTAGATTCATTCATTGCACTGGTATTTAAGCTATTTTTAATTATGCCTTCAGGAAAGCATTCTTACAGGAAAGAACTATTACTATTGCTCATACTATACAGAGAACCAAACATGCATTAATAAAGTATAACTTTTTTTTATCATTATTATTGCTATTACGCATATTATACAGAGGACCAAATCTACCAAATAAAAATTTAGTAAATTAAATAGAAATAAAAAAAAATACAAAAATTAAAAATTAAATAATAAAACAAAATAAAATAAATTTCAATTAAACATTCAAAGTTCTGAGACTTACCTTTTTCACCAGGACAGCAAAACTGGTGCGGAAGAACCTCAAAACCATATCCATATACAGTAGATCAAATTGCAGGGTTGGATATTTTTGCTTCGGCTAACAAGCAACCACATAGCAAAGCCCTAGCAACCATTTAGCATAAAAACACTCTTAAAACACCTAAGCGATCAAAAAGCATCCTGGCAACCACCCATAACACCTTAGAATCAGTCAAGCAACACTCATATTTCCCTCAGAAAATAAGAAAATGTAAAAATATAATTTCTTACAAACTCTCCCACACACAGTGTTAATCAGCATACGGCCGTCGGTGCATTCTGAATCCGCTGAGGAAATACAAAAACACACATGTGGGAGAGCTCTGGCCAAGGGCACTCGCAAAGTTTCTCAAAAGACATTAGTAATCTACTCAGACAGGTAATAGAGTTGCAGCCCAAGCATGTGATTATGATCACACTAATGTGCAGCTCTCCACAGTCTATTAAAGACATTCAAAGAGTGTGTCGAGAGCTTAATGTACTGCACCTCTGACCGCAACCGTATATACTCTCACCAGCAGCCAAACACCGGTGTGTGAAGGAGGCAGCGTATTACCAAGTGCATTTGCAATTAAATAAAATGAAATACTTAACCTTAAACTTCATATTTAATATTCCATTGTTTGTTAAAGGCTGAGAATATTATGCAAGACTACAGGCTATGTTTAAGTACTCAGGGTGTTCATGTGGGCTGAAGTGTCTTGATGTGATTTTGTTTTTTCTAATCAATAATCTCACTGTGTTTATTCGACGAGCATGGGTCACTCAGAACCAACAAAAGTACAACTGTATCTGTCATCCAGACTGTCTGTCTTTGTTTTTCTCTTACATTCAGTAGGATGTAAATCAATTTGAGTGCAAACTGCTACCATGAGGCAAATTTCCTGACTTCACTGAAATGTTTTACAGCATGTCTTATTTTATATTAAAATTATAAGCAGACATACCGTGCTTCTTTTTATATTCTGATTTTATGTGTACCATTCAAAAATTTGGGGTTTATAGGAGTTTTGTTTTAAGAGAAGTCTCTTCTGCTCACCAAGGCTGCATTTATTTGATCAAAAATACAGTAAAAACCATAAAAATGTGAATTATTATTATTATTATTAATATTGTCTATGTGAATATATTTTAAAATGTAATATATTCCTGTGATGCAAAGCTGAATTTTCAGCATCATTACTCCAGTATCAAATGATCCTTCAAAAATAATCCTAATATGCTGATTTGCTGCTCAAGAAACGTTTCTGATTATTATCAATGTTAAAAACAGTTGTGCTGCTTCACATTTTTTAAAATCATGATACATTTTTAATTTCAAGCTCCTGTTCTTTTAAAACAGTATAAATGTTTTTCCTGTCACTTGATCAATTTATTATCTATCACATGCATCAAATAATCAAAGTTGGTGTGCATTATTAATCTACATTGTTCTCATTAAACCACATTTGCGACTTGGCCAGTAAGCAATAGGAACTTTTTTAGCCTCAATTGTGGCGATGAGTTCTGTGTGAACATTTTTTTTCAGCAGAAATGTAAAAATCTTGTTTTTAAGAATAAAATGAGGGAATGTAGAATTCCACAGATATCCCATTTGCTGCACCAACAGCCTTGATCCTGAGTTTTAATTACATATCAGGCAATTAAATGTACTGTCAGAGAGAGAGAGTGAAAGTGAAAGAGGGAAAGAGGGAGAGAAGTGTGAGATGATTGCTCAGTGACTCGCTGGATTCACATGTGTCTACAGGCAGAGACGGCATTGATCAGCACGCGGCTTATTCTGCTTTCAATCTGACGTATTTACAATGGAAATGGGATATTCAATGGGAGAGAAAATGAAGGGTGGGATAGATTTTATCCATCAGGAACTGAGCTGATGGAGAAAAGTGTCTCTGTTTGACAGGTGGTTGAAAAATAAGAGGGAAGGATGACATGAGCTGACCAACAAAGTCATTTCACGGGCAAAACAAGTTGTTGCATTTAAATGAAAACTACAAACCTTATTTTTTCTTTGCAATAACATGCACTGGTGAATGATTCAGTATAAGACAAAAATAAATAAATAAATACTAATAATTATATCCTAATAATACTAATAATTTATCTTAGTCAAGATTAAAAAAAATGTATATAATAGTTTAATCTTGATTTTAAGATAATAATCCACAAAAACATTTCTGACAATTATATATAAATATAAATATAAAGAAATGCTAGAAAATATGTAGATATAACACAAATTTGGCTTTTTCTATGCCATAACCCGCCTGTGGTGGTATTATTATTATTATTATTATTATTATTAAAATAATTTAGATTTTAATGATAAAATGTATCATTTTTCAAACATTTTATAAATACTGTAACTTATAAGATTGTAAAGTTATCCACAAAAAAAAATTCTGTTAAAATATATGGAATATAACGATATAATGCTAGAAACTATTTAGACATAACTGTGTCATAATTTGGCATTTTCTGTGCTATAACCTGACTGTGCCTGTAAAGCAAGATTAAATTAGTCCAAAATACAGGCTAAACAAACACTGAAATTTTGCAGAGGAGCAGGTAGCACTCGGACCTGATATAACAAAGGATTATGTTAAAAAGCAATAAGACAAAGCAATTAATCAGAGTGCAGGCAAAAAACAAATAAAGTGTCTTTCACTTAGTGAATTAGCGAGGTGTTAATGACTTTGGCAGTTTCTCAGCACTGGCTGCAAGCGCACTATAATATCGCCCTCACATTTGTAAAAACACGAAAAATGAACCATACCATTTATCAGTGAACTCATTATTCACATTGCCATGGTGATGCGTAAAGTCTGTTAATGTAATATATTTACGTGATAAAAATATTGAGAGACATCTTGCTTGGCCAAGAAAACCCTTAAATAAATAAGCCGCATATGGTGCATTAAGCCAGCGAGCGGCACAAACACACACTGATGAGTTATTCCATCTGCCTGTCACACCTAACATGCAGCAGCAACTAAAACACATCCAAATCTCCTCGCGGCGAGAGCAGGTGGCGTCTCCGTCTAATGGACGGCTTTATCGTGAGGAGACGAGGTCGAGGGTGCCCATTAGAGCTGGACAGACAGAGGCATAATGAGACGTAAACTGCTGTCAGAGGTCAGACGCGGAGGTCAAACACTATTACAGAACTCTGATTCTCTGTACTTGGACGTTGCACTCTGCCGTTTTTCCGAGTATGATTTGAATGAGGGAATTAGGATTTTTAAACAGCAAAGATGAGACCTTTCAAACGAGGCGACGACATGCTGCAGGTTCATGAATATTTAGAGTGTGTGATGATGATGACGGCCAATCTAGCTGGGAGGGGATTTATTTAAACACTGAGAAAAAAAAAAAAGACTGTCATGCTTCAACTCTGTAATAATATGAAATCTAAAATAATAAAAATCTATATAAAAAAAAAAAAGCTTTGCATATGTGTTTTTTGTTGAGCATCATATCCAATACATCAGGCTTTTATGGCTTATATTTGTGATATAATGAGAATATGGAGCTCACGCTTGAGAAAACACATCAGTTTTTTTTCAGAATTCCAAATTGAAGAAAACTATGCAATTTGTTGCAGATGCTGATATTTATATGGACAAAAAGTAAGATGAAATTCTAATCGCTTGCAATGCAAATTTTTATAACAGTACTTACATAACATGCATATGTAGTATCAGTCATCACTCCATATCTCCAGTAATATGTCTTAGTAAGATGATATTTGAATGCTTAGTTTTATGATCAAAACATTTAATGCAATGCAATTCAATGACAAATAAACATCAAGAAGATCATATTTGAGAGTCACACTGGAACATGATTTTTCTTAAAAATTGTTTGGATGATCAAGTAAAGCTAAGTTGCTTCAGTCCAGTAAGTGTTCATTTTGAAATATTGCTAACAATATCAAAGTTATTTACATTACATTAGTTACATTTACATAGTAAAGATTTGACAGCAAAAAGACACGTGAACCACAAGCTGAAGGTGGATGTTTGTAAAATTGAACTAAAAGGCCTTTTACTTGCTACAAAATTATGAATTATCAATCAGACAACATGTAGACTGTGTGCAACAGGTTTTCAGCAAAGCTTAGATCACATTAATTATATTAAACTTGATGGAGTAGAAAACTCCAGGACCTAAATAAGTAAAACAAGCATTTAAAATCATCTGAATTTTATTATACATCTTTGTCCAATGTTGTTTCAGAAAATCTTTTTATTTTTTGTGCTCTGTAGAAGAAAAAGTCATACAGGACTTGAAGGTTAGTAAACAACAACCAAATGTTCATTTTGAGGATCTGTTTAACTACATTTTTTTTTTAGTGGTGTGACAGTAGCTCAGCTGTTCTCAAATATTGTAGCTTTTGTAATAATACACTTTTTCCCTGTGGCAGATATGTAAAATTTGGTATTTTCTGTGCTGATCTGTGGTTTAACCTGCCTGTGGCTGTAAAGCAAATCCAAAATTGTCCAAAATGTTGAACAAACAAATAATGAAATTTTGAAGAAATCTGCTGAACTTTCTGCAAATGAGCAGCTACATGCAGACCAAAGGATTATATTAAAAAGCAACACAAAGTGATCAATCCGAATGCAGACGAATAAACAAAAAAAATCACTTATTGAATTAGTGAGGTGTTAATGAATTTGGCAGTTTCTCAGCACTGGTATTTTAGTATGACAAATACTGCATCACTTTTTTCACATTACATTTTTTTAAAACAAAAATCAACAATGCTATCTTATTACATCTCTCTCAATTAGCTTAGAGAAGTCAAATTTATTTACGCAAATTGCTTTCAATTCAATGAATCCGTTAAAAAAAAAATCATATTTTGATTACAAACGTATCATCACCCTGAATAACCAGTGTTGGCAGAGTAACTTGCAGTGTAGTGCAAAACACTACATTCATATGGCTACATTCAACTGTGAGTAGCTTTTAGCTTGACAGGCTACCGTTTAAAGTCATTTTACTTTCAATATACCGAGACACAAGTAAACAAGGTTTGTCTACTGGTTTGAGATCATGAGGATGATAGGAAAGTGCTTTATACAAGAGTATGAACTCAAATCTTCCGACTCAACATGACTTCTGTATCGGATGAGGAAAAGAGAGGCCAGACGGAGAAAAGGAAATTGATGAAATCACAACACGTGGTGCCACCGTTCAATCAAAAGACATCAGGTGGTTTTCATGCCAATTCTTACTCCAGAATCGACATGCACATCAGCTACACCAACAATATTTGAGATGAAGCAAAATGTATGATAGCATTTTAATCCAGTGTTTTTAGAGGTGATTTCACTCATGTTGTTGTAATGTAAACTTAACAGTTTTGGAGAGGTTTCTCCAATCACACAAGCAGAATCTGTACTTACATGACTGGAAATATCTGAAATATCACTCACACCAGGGTTATTATAGTTAACTAAAACAAAAACGAAAAAAAAGAAACATTTTTGTTACGTGAAATACAATGTTAACTGATATCAATTAAAATACAAAAAAATAAATAAATAAACAGTTGCTGTGATGTACTAAAATAATTAAACTAATTAAAACTATACAGATATACTAAACAAAATACAAAAACTAAAATGAAAATGAAAACTGAAAATTCTAATTCATTTAAAATAAAAACTAATTAACAAGCAGAGACTATATAATAGCAGACTCACACAAAAACACCTGCTCTCTGACTGATAATCCTGCTAACTGATTCCCATGTTTTGTCCTGGTTTGTTTAGAAGCAGCGCATTATCCAGATTCCCACTGGGAAAGACTAAAAGCACCATCTTCATCTGCCTGAACTGCTGTGACCTTGCCATCTTATTAAAATTCTAAATAACGTAATAAAGATTGTCTTCCCTCTCAGTGGGAAACGGTGAATTTGTTTGTTACGATTTTCACATATAACTGATTTGTTTAGTTCTCCAATTTAGTTTTATTTACTTGGAACATTTAACTCAAGTAATATTATTACAATAGATAAAGACAGACACAAAGTCACACACCAATAAAACACACACAACATGAACACAAGCCATCAGAGAACAGGAGGCGACTGCTGAGTGCTAATATCAGGACACCCAGAGAGGAGGAGATGAAAGAATTACTTCACCGCAAACATCATTTACATATAATAGCTTTTAAAAACCTACAGTCTGTAACTAAATACAAAAAACACACAGAGTCTGCTATTAGCATTATAATTATTTTCTAAAACTAAAATGAAGACTGCTGATTTAACATTTTGATAAACTAAATTCAAATAATGTCAATAAATTTCAAAACTAAAAAAATGCTTGAAGAACTGACTGTACTAAAATAAATGAGAAAAATAAACAGCTGTTTTTGTATTTACAGTATCTTTACATGTGGTTGCGTCATGTGACCTGTGTGGGTATGTGTGTGTGTGTGTGTGTGTGTGTGTGTGTGGAATACAATTTACAAATACAGATGGCATTATAATCTGTGATGCAGTTTAATCTAGTCATGTGAAATCTACGTTGTCTTAAAGGAATAGTTCAGCCAAAAATAAAAATTTGCTGTAAATGTATTCACCCTCAGACCATCTAAGATGTAGATGAGTTTGTTTCTTCATCAGATTTGAATAAATGTAGCATTCCATCACTTGCTTGCCAATGGATCCTCTGCAGTGAATGGGTGCCGTCAGAATGAGAGTCCAAACAGCTGATAAAAACATTACAATAATCCACAAGTAATCCACACCACTCTAATCCATCAATTAATGCCTTGTGAAGACAAAAGCTGTGTGTGTGTGTTAAAAACATTCATTATCAAGGCATTTTAACTTCAAACTGTTGCTTCTGGCCAAAACAATAATGTCCATAATCCATAATAACACTTGTTCTGGTGAAAAAGTCCATCCTCAGTTGTCTCTCACATCAAAATCCACCCACATATTTGTTTTGAGCTGTTTTGGACTATTTATGCTTGTGCGTGATCTGTGCAGACTTCTCTCCTGATTCAGACCAGATGACTTTTCCACTGAAGAAGCCAATATTGGGGATAGAGGACTTGTATTTTAGCCGGAAGTAACGGTTTAGTGTCAAAACACCTTAAATTTTAATTTCACCAAATCTGTTCAGATGAAGAAACAAACACTTCTACATCTTGGATGGCCTGAGAGTGAGCAGATTTTCAGCAAATTTTCACTTTTAGGTGTATTATTCCTTTAAATTAAGTCCTCAAGTGATTAACAATAACTATAGCTGACTTAATTGGCCCTTTCCCTGAATATGGAACAAAAGTGCTAATTATATTTAAGTTTCAGCTGTAATTACACTTAGTGCTTCATGTTTTTAAAAAAAAAAAAAAAAAAAACCCCACAAAGGCACATATTCCAAATAAATTAATTAATTAATTAAAAAATCCTACTGTTAATTGTTGTGAGAACTTTTAGAAATGTGAGCAACCTAGTTTTAAAACTTAAAGTATATTGAAAACAGTAGTAACTGCAGTAGAAACACACACAACTGCAAAACTGCAGCATATCTAGGTATTTCTGTAACACTCTTCTCAACTGATCCAGTTTCCAAATAAATGAACTCGCAGCTGCAGCTTTTCAGCGCTTTTATGATACGATGTATGAATTGTTGTATTTATCACTCTGTTAGGAGCAAACTGTGCGAGTGTAGCAAGGTGACCCCGCAGAAAAATATGGCCAGATGCTGCCAAGACTTCCCGGGGAGTTATTTGTCATCCACGAGTCTGCTGTGCGGAGTTACAAAGCTACAGCCGCCAGTTGATCAGCTCACACACATACACACACCAATGCAGGTGGGCAAATGTACACACACACACACACACACTTCTGGCTCAGCACCCTGTCTGAGCATTGCAGCCTTCTATACATCTGTTTGCGTACGAGTCTGTCAGCTGCCCTTGATGTTCATGTGCTTATGCACAAATACTGCATACGAGAAAACCTTCAGCGTGCAACAACTTAACATGATGACTTCACCTTAAAACACCAGCTAATCTGTCACAGTGTAAACCTATGACCTTCAAGTATGGCTTTACGAAGGGCACAGCATGTTTTGTGGTGTATTATGATAACACATTTAGAGTGGGAGAATTTCTGGGCAGATGGAATGATTGATCGATTTTGGATGCCGGCTGGTGGAGCTCGATTAATAATTCAGCCTCAGGGGTCGTGGTGGAAAAGAGCTACTATTATGGGAAAGAAATGACAACAGTTCTGGCAATCACCACCCACAGGAAAAATCACCAATGAGATTTCAAATGTTTCTCCTACCTTTCAACATCTCTAATTCTCCTGCAGATGTGGAGACGCCAGTAATCTCACATGAGTTTCAGAAGAGAACTTAATGTCTCAAACGGCATTCAGGTTTGCCAAAATCACAAAGTCTGCAATCACAAGTCAGATATCTCTACTAAATATGGATATTTCTCATGAAATTCTACCAAAACCAAATTATCTAGGTTCGTACATACATACAAACATTATAACATGCATTCTAAATACAGTACATATATGTGTTTCTTTGTGCCATAATTTTCATGAAATTTAAACTGTCCAAAATTTAAAGACAGTTCTACTGAAAAAATTGCATTATTATTATTATTATTATTATTATTATTATTATTATTATCATTATTGTTGTTGTTGTTATTGATTTTGAGGTGAAATATAATCAGTTATTTTAGTATTATTGCGATACTGTTGTAGTTTTTATTAATATTTTAAATTAGTTTTTATATTTTCCTTTTAATGTTTTAGTCATTTCACTGCATTTTTTGTCATTTTTATATCTTTAAAATGTTTATATAGTTTTTTTTATTACATTTATTATAGTATTTTTATTCATTTTATTAACATGTTTTATATTACTTTTATTTTTTTATACATCAAGTTAAACTAAATTAAAAACACAAAAGTTAGTTGAAACAACAGTTTTTAATTAATTAATTTATTTTCATTTTAATTCAGTTAACGCTTATTTCATTTCGAGCAACAATTTTTTTTTTAATGGTTTAAGTTCAGAGAGTATTATCTATACGATAATATCGATACAACATCTACGTATATTAGGATAATAATAAATTATTATTATTATTATTATTTTTTTATGAATGTTTATATGTTTATATACATTCCATTTTTTATATAGTGAATTAACTATATTATTTCAAAGAACACGTGGCCTCTCATGGCTTACTGCTTTATTTTAAAATGTTAACTTTTAATTCAAGTGATGCAGAAGAATTGCCTCTTGAAAAACTGCCCAAGACGATGCATGCAGTCAGAGAGTGGAACCAGCAGCACACAGACACTGCTAGTGAAGCGTTCAGAGCTGTCATATAAAGCTCTGTGTCTGTGTCTCTGTGTGTGTGTGTGTGTGTGTGTGTGTGTGTGTGTGTGTGTGTGTGTGTGTGTGTGTGTGTGTGTGTGTGTGTGTGTGTGTGTGTGTGTGTGTGTGTGTGTGTGTGTGTGTGTGTGTGTGTGTCTCGCTGGACCCAGAGCTCATCTGAGCTGCGTCTGGTGGTCAGAATTAGACTCTCTCTAGCGATGCAGGTCCGTTCGATATCCGACTCATCCTCTGCGCTTGGGGTTCTGCCTTTCATATGCCTGAAAAATGATCTGTCAAAATGTGCTTCTGAGTTACACGGCCCCCCTCCTCCCGCTCACTTAGGGGACTGCAGAGAAAGACTGGAGACCTGCTCTGTGTGCACAGATCACTTACCCTCTCCTCCACTCACAAAGCACGCTTTCAGTAACCGGCATCCAGGAAAAGACACACACAATACCAGATACACTGAATAATTAAGCATTTCCAACTTGTTTTAAAATCTGAAACTAGAAGGACTTTACTGATTCCATTTGTTTAATGAGCAAACTTATCAAAGTGATTCGCCCAAGTTAAATCAACCCAATTAAAGGGATGTTTAGAGTCAACAGACTGACCCACATAAACCTCTCTGACTCTGAGCCGTACCACACAACTGTCCATCAAAGCGAAAACCTCAGAAGATCTGTATCAGCCCTTGTTGGTTAGTTTGGGACATATTTCTGAAGCACAACAGCTCTGAAAGATCCCCAAAAAAAGTGCAGAAGCTGAAGGTGTAGTCAAGATAAGACAGCAGGATATGAGCCATATCACAAAAAATAAGTCTAAAAGTAAATCTAAAAACTGACTTTCAAACGCGCAAAGTTTTGGTCCTGAAGAGCCAAATTCCCATCAGTCATGCCACTTGATTGACATTTATGCTTTAAATGTGTAAAAGACATTAACAGCATCATGTGTGAAGACTTTTCTTGGTTGTTTGGTTTCAGTTTTTGTCATATGGCATTGATATGAGTAACTCTGCCATACACAATGTTAATATGGCTGTGCATGGCTCAATGTTAAAAGTGCTAAATGAAAATTACTTTCGCAACTTAAATAAATGACAAATTTTAATTATTCCCAATTAAAATAAAATAAATTAGAAATAAATAAAAAAAATATTAAATGAACTTGAACTTAAAAGACTTAAACTTGAACTTAAAAGACAACTTTCATTTTATTAAGTTGTTAATTAGTTAACTAATTAATTGTTGCTAATTAAAATGAAATAAAATAAAGCTAATAAATTTGAAATAAATTAAAATATACTTTAAAATATACATTTAATTAAATTAAATTGAATGCAATAATGTTAGTGTTACAAATTGGTCAGGCTCGCTCCCCAGCCAATCACAACGCACTCCCTCACCTGAGTACTGATCACCAGCACCTGACTCTCATTATCACAATCATCAGTCTGGTACAAAAGCACACACCTCAGCACTAGCCATT
>JAFVLL020023541.1:0-14986 GCA_021397915.2 Tor tambroides | reverse complement strand
ATTCATTCAAAAACACTGATTCATCCAGTAATGAAACAAGTCGATCTTGAGTGAGTCATTGAATCATTCATTCATAAATTCCATCAGATTTTGTTTAGTTGTCTAATATTTTTTCTTCAGAATTCTGAGAGAACCACATCCTCCATTAAAAGAGTCTGAGTTTCTCCAGAATGGAGCAGCTCTATTCTACACACAAACAGCTCTTAATGGAGTCCAGTTTTTCTGTAGCCGGCTGATTTTTGTTCATGGTATTCAGCAGCAATTTAAATGTTCTGCAAACAGAGACACAGAATAAATATGTTTGATATCTAAATGTTTGACTTGATGTTTTTTAAGCACACTGGAGTCGATGAAGCTCAGCCTCAGAGCTCAGGTGCTGATTGTTTTGCACGTGTGATATCTTTCAGCTGATTCCTGCTCTGAGATGAAGAGGCAGTGATGTGTGTGAATATGATTTGGCTGTGTCTCATTGGCCGGCGGCTCCTGCCAGACGAGGCGTCTGGTGTTTGTGATGTGTTGAGGGACTCGTCGCTTGTGTTTGTGGCTTCTGACACAATGACCCAGTTATGACGGCTCGTTCTCGCTATGATTTGACCTCTTTACTCGCAAAATACATCCATCTGCTTTATTTTGTCATGTATGCAGAACACTCACGGTGTGAAACTGCTCTAATATCACTAAAAAATACACACAAAAAAATTGGTGTAATAAAACTTTTTGCACAGAAATTGCTAGTAAATTTGACATAGTTAAGAATCGGCAAATAACACATTGAATTAAACATTGTTTTCAAGTAGAAGGACTGAATTTTATTTTATTTTTATTTTATTTTATTTTTTTGGTAAAACATACTCCAGCAATTTTTGATTTATTTACAACTTCAAAATCATTTTTTACAATGTATCCAGTATAAGTTTAGACTGCTATATTTGAGTTTTTTGGCAGAATTTATTTATTTCCTTTTTTTTTTTTTGTCCAAAAATGACATTTTATGTTACATAAAGAAGATTCATGCTTTTACTAAATAAATTGTGCTTATTCAATCATGCGGGGGAAAAGGGTTTTTGTGGTTGCTAGGGCGTTGCTAAGGTGTTTTAAATGTTTCCAGTGTGTTGCTATGCAGTTGCTAAGGTATTTTAATTTGTTGAGCTTTGTTAAAGTTTTTAGAATGTTTTGCATGGTTGCTATGGCATTACCATGCAGTTGCTAGGGTGTTATAGATCGTTGCTAGGTGATTTCTACATTTTATCTTACAAAACATGCAAAAAAGGGTTGTAGGTGGTTGCTAGGGTGTTGCTAAGGTGTTCTAAATGTTTTCAGTGTGTTGCTATGCAGTTGCTAAGACATTTTTATTGTTTCTAGAGCATTTTTCATCATATTTTAATGTAAAACATCACTCCAGCAATCTTTGATTTGTTTACAACTTCAAAATAATTTTTACAATGTATTCAGTAAAAGAGCAGTCTACTATATTAGTTTGTTTTTTTGGGCAGATTTTCTTGTTTATTTCTAGCTTTTCTCTCTCGTTTCTCGTTACTTTGATCTTTTTCTAAGCAGAAGTTCAAATGGTGTAACTGATGTCCTGCTCTCCTCGTTTGGATGCTAATTATGAGTTTAATATCTTCATTCATTAGTCCCCTGTCATTATATCTTCACATTACGTCTCTTCAGTAGTTCTGCTTCACAGAAACATGAATATGAGTTTAATTCTCTAAGGGAAGTTTCATATAATTACAAAAACTGGCTGTCATTTTGACAACACATTATTATAACGTTTTACTCCAGTGTTGTTTTAGTGTCACTGATATATTGTTAAAGTTTTATTAATATTTTGAACCAGTTTTTATTTTTGCATTTGTTGTTTTCACTATAATTTTAGTTCAAATTTCAGTCATTTTGTTGTGTGCTTTTATCATTTTTAGTAGTTTTTAAATCCTTTTTATTTTAGTTTTTGTTTGAGTTATTTTAGTACATCAAGTACAACTAAATTAAAATAAGTTGAAATAAAACACACACATATATATATATATATATATATATATATATTTTTAACTTAATTTTTGTAAAACATTAATTTTATTTCTAGTAACATTTTTTTTTTTTTTACTATAATAACCCTGTTTTATTTAATGACACATTTTTAAAAATAATTTTTCAAAGTTGTGAATAAAACAGATTCCTGGAGCATGTTTTACAAGAAAATACTATTTAAATGTTTTTACTTCAAAATTTCGTGTTTAATTATTTTTTTTTTACTTGCCATTTCTTTGTAATTATTTTTTAAACAATTTTTTTATTATTATTATTTTTTTATTTCTGATTTTTGTTTATTTCAGTTAAAATTATTTTACCAAAAAATTATTATTATTATTTTGAAATTATTTACCAAAAAAGTAGAAACGTAAGTAAAATACAGTAAAAAAAAAAAAAAAAAAAAAAAGTTAAGATAATTAAGATTATTGTTTTACTGTTATGATTGATATTAATATTATGTTTGACGTTGTTTTATTTTAGGAGCAGGGCTGCATGAGATTACAGGAGTTTATTTTACAAGAAAACTCTGTTTCAGTCTTTTTACCTCAGAATATCATGTTTAATTCAGTGCTGTTTCTTGCGTTCTTGTAATTAATTGTGCAGTTTACTAGCAATTTCCACGTCAATATTGTTTCTACGCTAATTGTTTTCTAGTGTAGTTGTCATAATGCAGTAAACCTGCTCTAGTACTGGTTAATCTGTTTAATAGTCAGTAGGTTTGTCAGTAATCTGCATGTTCTTGATCGTCTTCTCTTCTCGTTTCAGTCCGTCACTGTGTGTGTTTGCCTGAGGCCAGACTTAATGAAGCCATCACTCATCTCAAACGCTTGATCTTCTGCTGCTTTTGGGGTTTTTAATTGTTTTCCAGTGAATCTGAAGCCTGTCTCCAGCATGATGGATCGAGCCGTCCGTTCCTGAAGAGCAATTATTGCCTCAAATCCGTGATGAAATATCAAACTCGTGCTCTCATCAATATATGTGCAGATTCTCAGAGCGTATCCGATAACGAAACAGGACTGAGTTTGCTTTAATAACAGCTCATGTTTCTGATTTGAATTCAGGAGCGGCGTGACTTTGTAAACTCCGTTAATGAAGTCAAACGACAGGCCGGGAATCAATAATTCATTCTCAACTTTCTCAGAGTTCAGACGTTCAGTCTGAAGAGCAGAAATGTGCTTTAATTTCTGAGTGTAGGTGTTTTAGATCACCAAACTGCTTCATATTTGAGGATTTTAATTCAGAAATGGCCACTTGTTTTAAGAACTTAAGAGTTTATTGACGATTAGCTAACTTGTCCACCACATAAAATATCAAAAATCAGGGTTATCATCATTAAATCTATCAAAAAAAAATGTTACTTGAAATAAAATGAACATTAACTGAACTAAAATAATTAAACGTAAGCTTTTTATTTCAGCTAGCTGCCGAGGCAAAAATGAATAAAACTATATAGACATATAAAAACATTTAAAAAAATTCAAAATTACTAAAAATACTATTAAAAATGAAAAAACAAAAATAAAAACAAATTACTAAAACTGAAACAATCACTTTTTTTAATTAATACAACTAAATTTAAAATATAAATGGAAAATATAAATATTAATGAAAAACTAAATTAGTAAAAGATTAAAAATTAATAAAAATGACAAACAAAAATACAACAAAATATGATATCAATAAACCAATGAAAACCAGTAAAAATCTAAATAAATCAATCAATAAATAAATAAAATGAAATATCTAAGCCGATAAAAAGCAATAAAACATGACAAAATGACAAAACAAATAAATATACTGAATAAAAATGCTAAATGCTGTAAAGATGTAAAAACAAACCAACAAAAAAAAACCCCGAAATGTATAAATGACTAAAACTACATTTACAATATAAATGGAAAATGAATATAAATAAAAACTAAAGGCCAACAAAAAATAAATAAATAATAATTTAAAAAACTACTAAATTAAAAAAAAAAAAAAATACAAATTAAATTTTATATTTTTAAATAACTAAATCTAAATCTACAATATAGATGGAAAAATATTTTTACAAATTACTTAATAAAAACTAATAAAAATGACAAAAACAAGCAACACAAGTGGAAAATATAAAATAAAAAGTAATTCAAAATATTAATAACTATAATAGTATATTTGTGTTAGTAAAGTAAGTGTCTCAAACGCAGCTGGTGGAGGATGTGTAATAACTGTAGGCTCCGCTGTGTTGTTGGCTCGCTGTAATGCGTGTCGTTGGTCAGAGCTGATGAAGCGTCGCCGCTGAAGCACCGCAGGATCGTCATTAGTCATTTCAGAGAGGTTTCGCAGCTAATTTCCCCACCGCAGCGTCAGCGTTACTGATGTGCGCTGCAGGACAGCAGAAATGTGATTGTGTTCTGGAGGAGTGTGGGCTTCCACCTGTCCGCTGTTGATCTGGGGAGTTCTGATCTCTAGAGATGCTGTGTGTAATTCTGGATAACCAATAGTAGGAGTTTGAGTGCAACTGACTGTAAATGAACAATCATTTCTCAATTCCGTTTGGTGCCACAAAAATTACACCTACATTTACAAATTATGTTTGCAAAGTGCCTCAAAAAAATTACATATTTTGTTACATAAACAAGATTTGTGCATTTTCTAAATAAAATGTGCTTGCTATTTGATTATGTGGAAAAAAAAAAAAAAAAAAAAAGTGTGGTCGGTGGTTGCTAGGGCGTTGTTAAGGAGTTTTAAATGTTTTCAGTGTGTTATGATGCTGTTGCGAAGACATTTTCATTATTTCTAGAGAATTGCTCAGTTTTAGGATGTTTTATTAGGTTGCTAGGGTGTTACTATACAGTTGCTAGGATATTCTAAGTGGGTGCTAAGTGATTTCTTTGTCTAGTGTGAAAAGAGTCTCTGATAATGCAAAACAGTTTAAAAAAAAAGTGTTGTAGGTGGTTGCTAGGGCATTGCTAAGGCATTCTATATGTTTTAGTGTGTTGCTATGCAGTTATTGTTTCTAGAGCACTGTAATGTAGTTTTTAGAGTGGTTGCTGGGGTGTTCTAGATGGTTGCTAGGTGATTTATTTGTCTGGTATGAATCATGCAAAAAAGAGTTGTAGGTGGTTGCTAGGGCGTTACTATGGATATCTAAATGTTTTCAGTGTGTTGGTAGAGCATTACAGTGTAGTTTTTAGAGTATTTTGTGTGGTTGCTATGTTATTATGCAATTGCTATGGTGCTTAAGTTGGTTGCTAGGGTGTTGCTATGTGGTTGCTAGGCTAGGGTACTCAGGATGGTTGCTATGTGTTTGCTAGGTTAACCGTTTGGTTGCTCGGGTCCTCAGGGTGGTTGCTGAGGTGTTGCTATGCGGTTGCTATGCTGTTGCTAGGGTACACGTGTGGCTGCTAGGGTGTTGCTCTGAGGTTGTCTGGCATGGTCTGTAAATGTGCCTCTTCTGTGGGATTATTTCAGCTGTTTTCTGGTGAAAATGGTGCGTCTGGTCACTTAGTAAAGTCACAGCCGTCTCCTCACACATGCTTTGAGGAATCATTCTCGTCTCTCACAGCTAATGTTCTCGATTAGCTGTAGAACAGTGATTCTCGCCTAAGGTTCAGAACTCAAACACGGCAGCGTTCCTGAAATCTTTTCCCATTAAGGAGCGTCTCTGATTCTCCGGAGGCATCTTATCCGGACGGGAGAGTTCATCAATTCAGAAGTGGAATCACAGCCTCTGGGCGCCGTGGCAACGGAACGCTGAGGTTCCCATGGTGATACAATCTCCTGTTTTAATTGAATTGCTCTCCGCTGATGGACAGCAGTTAAACGTCCCTGTGAGTCTCTATAGACGAGCGTTTGAGGAGAATCCCTGTGGAACTGATTCACGGATGGAAATACAGGAATGACAGCTGATTATTTTGACATGTCAGGTAGTGAAAGACCCCAGCATCACGTTAGATTCCTGCTGATCAGTGAAATTAACACTTTAAACAATAATATATAGCTATTTCATAATAATACAACTGATTATTATAGCAAACACACCATATGTTATGCATTTCAGTGATTTAGTAATGCATCACAAGAAGTCTCCATCACCGTTTTAATGCACATTTTGAATTATTGCATCATAAACGAGTGATGGAAACGGCACATTTAGAATAAAAATTCGCAAAAGTTCAAAAACCGCATTTATTGTGTTTCGTCTGCTCGCTCAGATTCGTAAGTCATTTATTATATATGAAAATGATTAGATTCAGTGGCTTCTCCTAGTTTTCTTAGTGATATATAGTGCCAGTTATCAGGAATTGATGATTTTTTACTTGTTGGACGGAAACGGTGCTTATTCGCAAATGTTTAATTTTGTGCACAAGTTAACTTCACAACTTTGGATGTCAATCTGGTTATAGCTTCTGAGAAATTGACTGAAATCATTGTTAGTAGGTATTTCCGACAGGAGGAGTAAAGGAGGTGAATGTAAAGAGGAGGTGAGTCACATCAGCATCCGAATGAATCGGCTGTTTGAGTCGAACCTTTGATCTGATGCTGATCTGAACCCTCGTTTCTGACAGATCAGCAGCGTCTGAATACACTTAAAACTCTTCTGGTTTACAGAGAAAGAGGGAGAAGGGCTCATGTGTTGATGGGTTTTTCTGCAGTCAAAGATCTACCAGGATCCCAAGGTTCTGCAGGTAAACGGGTATCATGGTTAACATCATTAGTTTGAATGTTTTTCCTCAGATTATGATGAACACGTTTGATTTCATAAACTATTTGGCCTATCCATTGTAACTCATGCATAACTTTGTAAAATGTATATATTTATTTATTTATTTATTTAAAATGTATATGTACACTCTCGCACATTTATTGTTTTATTTATCATTATTTATTATTATTATTAACTTCATTTATTTAATTTTTTAAGATTTATACACACAAACATTACTGTTTAATTTTTACATTTAATTTTATTCTTAATCATTATTAGAATTTACTTTCATTTTTTCTATTTTTTTTTTTACTTTAATAATATTTTTAATGTATATGCACACAAATTTTTTATTTTATTATTATTTACTTTATTTATTTTTATTATTTTTAATGCAAATGCATATACACACACTACTTTTTTTTAAGTTTATTTTTGTTTTAATGTGTACACACAGATTACTCATTATTTTATTTATTATTTTTATTATTTTACCTTATTATTTATTTTTAATGTATGTGCGTAAATTGTATTTGTCTACAGAAATGTTCTGCATTTAAGCTTTTAATTAAAATGTTTTAAGATCACAAGGAACATTTGAAATTCAGTCAAATGTGTCCATATAAATATAAATGAGTAATTTTCATATAAATAATGTATTAAATGTGTATACAGTGATATCTACTGCTGTGATTCACTGAGTGGATGAGGGTGCTTCTAAAAGTTCAAAATCGTATCAACTGGGTCATTTTACGAGTCTCACCATGAAATAAAATTAATAGCGTTCATTTTACAATAAGACTGCAGGGACGTAAAATAACTTGTCAGAGCAGTTTCTGTCATGTGTGAGCAAATCGAAGAGAAATTAAAGTTTGGTGAAATCAGCTCCATTTCTCAAGGTGTCTGATCTCTGATTTAGTTAACATCTGAGACGGCTTACCGTGGTCTGATAGTCACTCGACACAAAGCTGAATCTGAGAGCGATACGAGCAGAACGAGATGCTGTGAAGAGTCTCTTGAGTCACAGTCAAGAGCAAATATTAGTTATGATAGCGCTCTTTGATTCTGTTCATCTTTAGCCTCTCGTTTTTAACTTTATTCACACTTTTGAGTGTGAAGCATCTAATTCTGTTATAAAGAGCAGCTTAGGCCCATTTACACCAACGATGATAATTATATCGATAACTATAAAGTTTTAATAATCACTCTAATTCTAAGAGAATAACAATCAACACCATATAATCCAAGCTATAACGATAAGGACACAGAATAACAGTATTGTTGGAATCACTTTCAGAATGATTTTTTCCAGCCAATCAGAATCCACCGACTTTAAAGCGCTTGAGAATTGAAACAAAATAATATAACTTTAATGGAATGTAATTGTGTGTTTGTTTGGACGCTAATATAGTTATCATAATCTTTATAGTTATAATTCTCAATGTGAATGCAAATTAAATCTTTAATTTCTTAACTGTTTCTCCAAGAATGGAATAAATTGAGAGATACTGAAGAGCTTCTCAAAAGCTCAGTTATTCATAAGAACTGCCCCAGAATCAGTCGGCTATCAGACCTACATTCAGCCTGTTATTCGTCCAGATTTAGTTTATGAAATTACTCCAGCATCATCAGTGTTCCTTGCCAGACAACTAAAGACACTGCGAGCGGATCTGAAATTAATATTCGTACAGTCCAGTTAAAAACAAACATTCAGACGCTCATTTCCAGACCTCACACACCATTTCTCCCACAAGGCTTTGCATCATGTTTATTTAAGCTGTCTGTCAGATGCTCATTGAATATTCATGAGAAATGTAAGCGAGCCCATTTACCATTCCACAAACAGGCCCGTGGCTCCGCCCCCACTGCATACATTATTCATGAGCTGCTGTGATCTGTGTGTTGCTAAAAGAGCAGACAATCAGAACAAACCGTCTGTCATTCATTTATTTTTATAAATAAATAAATAAGCATATGCCCCAATTTGGCATATGTTTATATCCAAAGTGACTCAAAGCATTGCAAAGCATTCAAAGTATTTATTACTAGTATAAGCTATTTAAAATTTTATTTTATTTTGCAGATGATTTTATCTAAAGTGACTTAATTGTTTTTGCTGCTCAAGTTTAAATCGGAGATCATAAATAATCACATGATGCTTTATTTTATGTTGCAATGTCATTGTGCATATATGTTTTAATTTAATTATAAATCAAACCAAATAGATGCAAATAATGATGCCAGTGCAGAAATCTGATGCAAGACTGACAAATCCATCATTATTAGTTTGTTCATGTTCACTGACACAAATGGATGGAAATTATGAGCAATTCAAATTCTTCAATCTTAAATTCAGGCCTGAATATTTCTGAGTGTGTTTGAGATCGAGTCACACTGCTAGATTATAAACGTGACCGCTGGTGATTTCAGCTCAAACTGAAGTCTAGTCTGGAGTTTACTCGATTCCTAAAGCGTTTGTCCGGCTGTGATCAGCGGGGAATAAAACACTGCGCTGACCTGCGAGAGAAAGACAATCCTCTGCTGTTTCTGCAGGAGAATCTCACAGTGTCTCTGAGTTTATATTCTTCAGACACTGAAGGGTTAAAGAAGCTGGACTCTTAAACGCTTCCTTGTTTGAGAGAAATCAGACGCTCTCGGTGAACCTCTGGCCTCTGGATTACATGAGAACTGAACACTTCAGCGTTTAGATTTCTTTCAGAGAAACTGCAGGCCTTTGTTAAAAAAAAAAAAATATATATATATATAATATTATGAAAACTTTTACAATATTTGATCTACAATATATCTTTATTTTTCTGAAATGGTTTACTAGGGTGATTTTTGTCAAGAGGAGGAACCATCATTTCAACCAAACAATCAAATACTGTACAAATCGGTTATTAGTTATTGTTTTTTTTTATTCTGATTAATAATTGTTTTTTCTTTATGAAAATGTTTAAATATATCAAACATCCCATATAGGCCTTTTGTGAACAGATTATGACAATTTGTGACACGATTCAAGGATCAGAGGTTTGAAATGCTCAGGTTGAACGGATTCTATGAAATAAATCTATTTTTTGCTACTAAAGTTTGAATAAAA
Organism: Tor tambroides; assembly: GCA_021397915.2. NCBI lineage: Eukaryota > Metazoa > Chordata > Actinopteri > Cypriniformes > Cyprinidae > Tor > Tor tambroides. The sequence continues at coordinate 5,156 of JAFVLL020023541.1, read as the reverse complement.
GATGCTAAATCACAATGTTGCTTAATTTTTTATTTATTTATTTTTATTTGATTTAATTTAGTTTTAATTCAAATTTATATATTTTTTTATTTTATTTTATCCAAAGTGACTTACAGTGCATTCAAGGTATGAATTTATTTTACCTTATTTTATTTTAGCTATTTAAATATTTTTATTTTATTTTATTAATTTGCCTGAATCTTTTATCTGAAGCAACTTAAATTTCAATGTATACATTTAGTTTACTTTTTATTTTAGCTATTTAAAGATTTTATTTTATTTTATTTTAGATTTTATTTTATTTTATTTTATTCGTTTGGCAGGTGATTTAACTAAACTTAACTCTAACACTGTTTTTGCTGCTCAAGTTTAAATCCGAGATCCTAAATAATCACAGTGTTGCTTAATTTAATATTGCCTAGAAAGTCATTGCAGATATTTCTGTGCATATTAATCGCTTGTGAGTGTAAAGCAGTAAATGTTTTTGATGAACTTCCAGACGTTTGTCTGGTATAAACACAGCAGCAGCTCATGCATCTGAAACATTAATCATCTCTTTAAACATTCATAAGCACACAGTCTCTGTGTAAATATGGAGAATATGGGTCAACGAGAGCTTGTGAATTTTATGTCAGGCATCATTCTTGTTTCACAGGCAGTTTCTCTGAGAGAAACAGATTAAAACAGAAGGAAGGTACAGAAACACAGGACTATGACTAGCAGCTCAGTTTACTAAATGATTGACTTGTTCCTCATTTTAAATCTGCCTCTTTTATAGAATCCAGGTTTTTTTCTCAAAACAAAACTAAATATATATATATATATATATATATTAGATATTATTTTTATTCATATCACAATACACAGATTTTTATTTATTTTTTATTTTTTAATAATTGTATTAATTTTTTATATTATTTTACTCATTTGGCCAGTTAATTTATCTAAAGATGTTTAAATTTTATTTATTTATTTATTTATTTATGTATGTATGTATGCATGCCATTCATTCATTCATTCATTTATTCATTGTTTTGGCAGGTGATTTTACCTGAAGCTATTTAAATTGCATACCATGACTACATTTATTTTATTTATTTATTAAAATAATTTAAAATGAATAAATTATTTATTTTATGCATTTAGCAGATCATTTTCTCCAAAGTAACTTATATATATATATATATTATTTATTTATTTATTTTTGTATGAATTTTATACAAGGCATCACTCTTGTATTTTACTTGCACTTTTCTTTGAAAAAACCCAGGACTAGTTGAGTTGAGGTTATAAATATGACTAGCAGCTCAGTTTCTTGCTATATTTGTTTTGAATGATTTTTCTGATCCATCTGTGTGTTTGAGGTCACATGTCTGTCGTTTTCACTTCTGCTGTTGTTTACTCCTCTAATTACACCAGCTGTATATTACAGAAATATCTGTTTAACGATCTCAATAAAGCATTTACACAGGGCCGTTTGCTCTGGATGACGGACGGCCAATTATTTCTGAAGTGCAGTGTGAATAATAAAGCTCCAGATGGAGGATTGATGATCTTCTGTTTGTCCAGTCAATAATCAAACTCAGACTGTTGCTCTGCTGTTGTGTTGCGTTTCTCAGGAGAAATAAAAACACTATGAAGCTATGAAATAGAGATCAGATCACTTGATGAGAAATGTTTGAATCATTTTGAGATCTCTGATTTTTGATTGCAGACTTTAATAGACATAAATGAGACATAAATGAGATCTTTTCTAAAACTTGAGACAAATGTGAAATTCTCTCCGTTTACTCTCACTGCTCTGTTCCTTCTCAATTCTTTGTGAAGTTGTTGCAGATTTGAATTAATTTAGATTTTAAATCTAATTTAGACTAATGTTCTGCAGATGGAATTTATTTATTATTTATTTTATTGTATTTTATTTTATTTTATTCATTTGCAAGATGCTTTTATCCAAAGCAACTCAAATTGCATTTAAGACATGCATTTAATTTCATTTAATTATTTTATTTTTTGTTTTATTATTTTATTTTACTTTAGTAATTTGCCAGATGCTTTTATCCAAAGCAACTAAAATTTCATGGTATTTTTATTTTTATTTTATTTTATTTTTTATTTTATGCATTTGCTAGATGCTTTTTTCTGAAGCAACTTATACTGCATTCAAGATATATTGTTATTTATTTATTTATGCATGCATTTGACAGATTCTTTCATCCAAAGTGACTTACGTCGTGTTGAAGATATTTATTGTACCTTCTTTAATTTTACAGGACTGTCTCAGGCCTCTCTCTTCCTCTCATGTTCTGTATTGATCAGCATCAGTGAATGCGATAGTTTCATGTGTAAGTGTTAGAGATCACCATCTGTTTTCCAGAGCGGTTTGAGGTCAGCAGAGGTCAAACACAAATATTGATCGTCAGAGTCATTAACGAGGAGAACGGCTCTAATGAGTGTCATCTGCAGCACAAACCTCATTAAACACACTGATGTTGTGAAGTTTGTGCAGATACTGGAGTGAAACATCATCAGAGATCTTCAGTTCTGTGTTTTTCCCTCGTTCTCCTTCACTTTCCTCCATCGGCTGGAGATTTCTGAGACGTTTGTTCTGTGTTTCTTCAGTCTCTGTAAGTAATAACAGCCGCTTCACGCTCGATTCTTCAGCTCCCGGATGATTTGCTGAAGTTCTTCAGGATCTCACTCTTTCAAACCTTCTGAGCTCTGTCTCATAATTGCTGGATTTTTATGGTTCTTACTCAAACCTGTCCATCGCTTTCACAGATTCCTGTGTTTTATCTTAATAACACTGCTCCTCCAGGCTTATGTTCTGCAGTACATCTCTGTTTGTTTGTTTGTTTGTTTGTTTTTATTTTCATTTAGCATATGATTTTATATGCCAAGCGTCCTTGAGCACTGGAAAGGCACTGTATAAATAAAACTTATTATTTATCTGAAGCTACTTAAATTGTATTTGTGGTATTTTATTTTATTTTATTTTATTTTATTTTATTATGCATTTGGCAGATATTTTTATCTGAAGCACCTTGTTGCATTCAAGATGCACTTTTTTCTTTATTTCTTTCAATTTCTTTTTATTTTATGAATTTGAAAGATGCTTTTACCTGAAGTGACTTACATAGCAATCAAGATTTTATTTTATTTTATTTTATTTTATTTCACTTATGCATTTGGCAGATGCCTTTCTCAGCAGCAAGTTACAAGCAAGTTAATTTATTATTTATTTATTTATTTGCAATTGCCAGATGCTTTTATCTGAAGCAACTTGTTGCATTCAAGATGCACTTTTTTTTCTTTATTCCTTCTTTTTTTAATTTTTTTATTTTATGAATTTGAACGATTCTTTTACTGGAAGTCACTTACATGGCAATCAAGATACTATTTTATTTTATTTTATTTCATTTGATTTGATTTGATGCATTTGGCATCAAACTTACACTGCTATCAAGACACTTTATTTTTATTTATTTATTTATTTATTGGCAGATGCTTTTATCTGAAGCAACTTACATTGCATTCAAGATATACATTTTTTTAGATATATATTTATAAGATATACTTTTTCCATTTTTCCATTCCAGTTTTTTGTTTCTTGTTTCTTTTCTCTGCAGACGTCACAGTGAGCTGACGCTGATGTTGTATTGTCAGTGTGCATGTCCCATCATGCACTGCGTCAGTGTGTTTAGGACGTTCGAGGGTCTGTGAGCTGAAGATCTTGCGGCTCCAGCTTCAGGGAAATGCTTTGGGCTGTGCTGTAATGCAACTGAAAAGGATCTGATCAGGGTTCATCATTACCCAGTTATCAGCAGAGCCGCTGAAGGACAGACAGGATAATGCTGTATTTGCATATATATTATGCACACATGCTAAACCTCTACATGCTTCTGTCAGAAAGCAGGAATCTCATAACTGGATGATGCCATGTTTTCTGTCAGGTCCTTTCTGGCGGACAAACAGGTGAAAATATTCCCTGCGGACGCTCTCGTGACCCCGTTAACCAAATGAGAAATGAATGCAAAGCATGAGTTAATGCACCTACAGATGAAATATGAATCAGACTCTTTTATCATAACCTAAAATATGTATTTTCCTCAGTGGCGTTTGCAAACATGTCCACTAGCATGTTGTCCATTTCTGCAATATAAATAATAAAATGTCAACAAAGAAGGAATATATTAAAGCAGCAGTTCAATTTAAAATTCTCAGATTTTTTTGATTGTCATTTTTCCACTTTTTTTTTACAAATACCTGCCATATTTAAAAAAAAAAAAAAAAATTGTTTTGTAGATGCATTTATCCAAATTGACTTACACTGTATTCAAGTCATCCATTTTGTTTTGTTTTGTTCAAAATTAAGTGACTTTTTGCTTAAAACAAGCAAAATAATCTGCCAATGGGGGAAGCTAAATAATCTTGTTTTCTGTTTGAAATAATTATTTTGCAGTGATAAAATGAGTAATTATAAACGGCAAACAACTTTGTTGTCAAACCAGCTGAAACAGCCTGATGCAATTGTTTTTATGCTTTCTCGAGCACATTTAGGACCAGCAAACCATCTGGTTAAAGTCGTGTTTTTGTCATCAGTTCTCATGTCTGTACCTGTAAACCTTGTGTGTTTTAATGTTTATTGCAATACTTCCATTGTAAGTGTCAACAAAAAGTGTAAGGGTATGAACATTATGCCCAGATCGTTCCTCTGAAGGCTTCTTTTGAGAGACGCAGCAGACGTTTGGTTGTTCTCGGGAAGTCTTTCAGCTTTCGTATGGTAATTCCTGATTGTGTGGATCCTGATGGAGTCTTCAGGGAGATTCTTAAGCTGTTCCCGCATTAAACACGCGCCGAGTCAAATCCTGCTGGAGTGACATTTCCGTTCTGCCAGATTAATAATGGAGGCAGATTACAGACACCTCGAAGGGACAAACAAGACAAAACACAGGGAGGTTATTAAAAGAGCGACATGTCAAATAACAGCAGCTGGGAGCATATCCATATTTGATGGGCCTCTATCAAAGCCAACAGCCTGGTACATCGGTGTGTGTGTGTGTGTGTGTGAGTGTGCGCGTTTTTGTGAAAAGTCAGGACATAGATTTGTATAATGACAAAGGTATGACATAGGTATTACAAGGAGAAGGTGACTT
>JAFVLL020023540.1:0-11036 GCA_021397915.2 Tor tambroides | reverse complement strand
AGACAATTTAATTTTAATAGGCCTATTTTAAATATTTTTTAGAGATTATTATAATAATATTACAGACAGTTAATCTGATATTACTTTATTAATTAAGAAAATTAATTTTCTTAATATATATTACCCTTACTATTATTTCCCTGTGCTTGTTTGTATGTATAAGTTAAGCAGTAAAAAAAAAATAAAAAATTGGCTGAGTGAACGCACGCGGAAGATCGCCGTAATGCACTGTATATGCGCGCATAACAAAACAGCGCGGCGGCTAGATTGACCATGCATTTCGGAGTGGCGGCTGGTTTGACCGCAGTCAAACAGTAGAATAGGGGGAACTTTAAATGTAAACAACGCTAAAAACAGAACTTTTTCAGTTTGTTTTCCCACAAATGTTGTTCGGTCTTTCACTTTTATGATATACGCAGGAGAAATACAACGTTTAATGAAAAAAAATGTTTGTTTTAGACGCGAGAATCCCTCCACCTGCGTTCAGTCAGTGGAATAAACACAGATCCCGTAAAAGCAGGTAAGATGAAGCGACTCGCTTTATTGACGATAATGGAACCGTTTGTCGTGTCGCAGGATGGTGTGACACAGTTTAGCAGTTCAAAAACAGTTCGCAATATGTTTCAGTAAATAAGCTATCATGTAGTTCTGTGCAACAAAGACTAACGTAAACTCACCTGTTGGAGCAGACGTCAGTGTTTGAAGAGGAGCAGTCTGTCCACGGATAATGGTGAAACCGCCCCTTAAATACGCTGTCAGGCGTTTTCCTCATACTTCAAATTTCATGATGAGAGATTAACAAGTCACTATTTTGACCACTACTCCCAGCCCATAACGTCGGACTAATGTATGCATCTCTCCACCTCTCCAGAACTGACTGTAGCTAATATTGAACTTTCTGGGAAATGGATAGTCAAAGTGGAAGGTGTGTTTATCTGCTACAGTAACTTACTTGTCTCTGTGCACGTCTTCGTACATTGAGATTTTACTCGATGAATTATCTATTTCGCTATTTGTACATAACGTAAATCACATATTTACACATGCACGTTTATTTAGCTCACTGGGGACATTGCATATATTCATGTTGTTTTTATACACAGATAGTTATACACTTTATAACCTAACCCTATAAGGAAAAAAATCTGCATTTATACAATATGTATTAGGCCTATATACAATATATATAAGCAAGGTTTTGGGAGACTTTGTCAAGTTTTGCTCAAAATTTGGTATACACACACACACTAGGCTATATATATAGTGATTTTATAGTGAATATAATATCATGCTCACAAAATTGAAAAGACACTTAGTTGTGGTCTGCAACTGACATGGCACAAATTTATTGGCACACAGAAATGTTATTTCTATATATTTTGTCAAAATGCATGTCAAGATGCATTGAAGAAATATCTAAAATGAACTGAAACATGATGTAGCACTTATTAAAGTAAGACTTATGCTCAGGATATGTGTCACTGTATGTGACGTAATTTATCTGGTTGTGTTTATGTGTCATATACAGTGTGACAGTTTCTCATAAAAACACTCCCTTTTTTCAACATTTTCATAAAATCATCTGCAATCTAGCAGTCCAGGCAACACAAACTGAGTTCAGCATTTACATGCCCTGAAATCAGATACAATACATTGTTCTTCTGAAGTACAAACCATATTCATTGACCCAAGCAATGAGAAAAACATACTGTACATAGACCTGTCAGTTTGAAAAGACTAAAACCTAAAGTAGTGTAAGCTAATAGTAGTAAACAGAAGATATATGCGATATGCACTAATTTGACACAGTTTAACTCTGATATATCAGAAACAAATCTAAATCTCTTGATATATGAAAACTAGAAAAGGAGTGTTTTGTTAAATTCAAACAACTGACAGTTACATATAACATATTTCGCATTCTCAAATGTGCATTTTCATATCAAGTATGATTATTACAATCAACATTTGGCAAATTGCATAATTTCCATATGCGTATAGCTTCCGACAGATTCACATTAAAGTGCTAGGTATGATCTCTCTTATAGGGGAGTTTCCATGGGTAATATAAATAGCATTAAGTGAACATTTACAGTAAGCAGTCCTTATTTGTGCAGCTTTTGTTGATGTTTCTCAACCCCAGAACTTGGGAATGGGCCAGTTTTGTCATCTAACTAATAGGTGTATACAAAACTACAGCACCAGCATTGAAAATAAATGGGCACACTTGGGGTTTTCCCATGTAAAAGATCTCTGAGGTCATCTGCGGGGATGACACAGAGAGATAATTTTGCATGAGATTCCAAGTGCTAGTTGGATGAAAAAACTCGGCCCCTTGATGCACCCTTCAGACTGAAGTTGAGAACGACTGCATTTAAAGAGGAAGAACTGTTGAGTTTGAAGGAGAGTTTGCAATTAATTCATGTGCAGTAAGCCACATTTTAAATCTGAAATTGAATACCTTTTCTGTGATGTGTGGAGGGGAGGGGGGTACTGTATATTTTTCTTGTCCATAATCCTTTAAGGACAAATCTGCATGCATATTACATGCAAAGGGATGTTAGAATATAAAAGACAATGATATTTGAAACAGCACAGATCATGTGCTTGATTGGCTGACATTTTGCTTTATAGATTATATAGACATAGAATGAAAAACAATGAACAGAAAGCAAATAAAACAATAAAAAATGTAAAGAAGATAAATATCATATGTAAATGATGAATATAATTAATCTCATACGTACTACAACTAGTTAATTCTCTAAATAACAGCCATAGAATTGGCCTTGCGACATGAAATGTTTTGTTCTTTGTTCTAAATTATACTGTACAATACTTAAACCACTTAATCAACATAAGAATAAGCACTAATACTAATAAGAAATATTTCTACATAATGATAAAGAATTTCTACAGAAGAAGTACTGATGGATAGAATGATAGTGTATACTAACTTTAGCATCAAGCTGTGTCGGTGTATGTGTTTATGTGTTTTTATGGTCTGTGTGTTCGCAGTGCTCCAGTGCATTGCAGTGTCATGCCATCCCTTGCAGTCCACCATCAAGTCCCAACTGGTCCCATTGGCTCTTCATAAAGGTGAAGTGGCTTAGTAGTTTTCGTCCGTGATGGATCCATTGTGCAAAACCTAGAGGAGCGGTACTACAACGCTCCCCTCTAGTTCCATCTTGTTAGTCTCTAAAGAATGAGCATGCCTTTATGTTAAACTCTCCCTCTTTCTCTGCCTCACACCACCGTGCTGACAGACGGGTCGGACAAGTTGAGTTGGCCCGTAATGTCTGTGGGTGGGTATTGCTGTAGAAAGAGAGAGAAGGTAGAAAACACACAGGATAGAGAACATTAGTGCGACCGTTACCTTTTCTCTTCCCCAAAAGCCCAGAACGGAATTTCCTTCTTTACCCCCAAGGCAGCAGGTAGCATGCAAATCCAAAACTAGTACTCAACCATTGAATGTTTCAGATGTCATTGCACTAAATTTTGCCTTCAAGCCAGGACTCAGAAACATTTAAAAGGCTATGTTTTACAATTGAATGCAACACTTAAAAATTCTGTTACATCCAAGTAGGTTATAAAAATTTTAAATGGTGTGGGAGAAGTGATCTTCCAGCTATCTTGCTGCCTTAGGTGGTATTTAGAAATATATTCAAAGAAGAGGAAGCAGGTTCTATGCTGGTTTTAGGTCACCTAATAACCTACGTGTTATTTATATAAGCTTTATTGGGTCAAAAGTCAAAATGTATTTGGACACTTGCGACACACTTAAAAATATATGACTGTCATTGCATTATATAATGAAATATAAACCAAATGGCATCTGCAAACAAGTGATGTTAACCAATGACCTTTTTCCCAAGCTATATTTGGAGTTGCTTTTAACCCAGTTGGCTCAATGTGGTTTCTAGTGGATATATGATATCAGATCCCCTCACGTTCACACTGGCGCCCTAGCAGAGTAAACATAGTTGTAGTTCATAACATTAACTATGGACATTAGTTCCATTTTTGACTTTCAACCAGAAAATGTCCAGAAAGTATCCAGAAATACTTTCTATCTTCAGTTAGAACTGTATTAAAACCTAACAACCAAAGTATTTCTCCTAAAGTTTCTTAATGGACACAAAATACCAGTTGCTTTCTTATTTTGTTGTCTGATGCAATGACGTTACTACATTTTTAAACTTGGCTCAAATGTTCAAATACTTTCTGGGCCACTACATATTTATATTTGTAATATATATTTAATTCTCATTCAGTTGCAGTTCCTGTTTCCTCATCTCAAGCTTAGACGTGTTAGAAGGGCAACAAGCTGTTTTCTCACATGGGCATCTGCAGTGCCGGCTTGGCAAAACACTCAGTGACATGCAGGTGCCCAGTCAGAAGGCAATTAACACAACAAAACTTTTTTTTTTTTGCTTTTAGTTTTTGTAAGCTATAAAATGTCTCTCAGTGAGGCTTGCCATGTTGCAACGGCAAGGACATTTTTATTAAAAAAAAGTATTTTGATCTGACAGGATTATTACATTATTATCATTTCAAGTTCTGTTCCTTGCTGTGGCAGAGTGTGAAATTGAGGCACAGAGAGCTTTTTTGGTTGAGAAGACAAACATTTTTTTTTTTTCTTTTTTGGTGATCTGCTAATCAAGACCGGTATGTATATACCTAAGGAATACATTTTCAAAAAGCAAACTATATATATTGATGGAAAAGCAGCAGCAACGAGTTTCAGATTGTTCTAAATTTTAAGAGTTTAGCAAAAACCAAGGACTCATGCAATGTTTGGATGTTTAATTTCAAAATAATTTCAAAATAAAATTTCTTATAAACAGTTTATACATATTAATTATGAATTTAATATTTACCATACTAATTATAGCATGTGTCCTCTTTTATAGCTTACTGTTTTTTATTACTATGCCATTGCCAATAAATAAGCTTATAAGCTCAATATATGATGCAACAACTCTAAAAGCCAAAGCTTAAGGCAAAAGTTCTTATTGTCAAGATCATCATCATCATATTGCAGAATAAATGTATTCAGCAATACTTCTGATGACACCGTGAGGCTTTTTTTTTTTGTCTTCCTTGGTGTTGCATCAAGAATGCCCTTAGCACGCCTTAGAGAGCATGAGAGAGTTCTTGTTATGTTCACTTAGAAGGCTTGCTGTTGGCACTTCCAAATCAAGCCCACAGTGCCCCCTGGTGAGAGACAGTGAATCAGCAAAAGAGACAAAAAGTGTGTGTATCATCACTACCACAAAAAAATGCAACTACTTCTACTAAGGCAACCAAAACACAGTCTCTACTTCTACGACAGATATATTGCATGCTTGCAGAGGAAGAGAGAGGCTGTGTAGCATGTACATCATGTAGGGGACGTCGACAGTTATAAATCCATATACACATCCACTTATATAGAAAGAGAGGCGACACTGATATCAAGAAATAAAAGGATGGTTAAACACTGTGGATGGCTACTATTGTTTTTCTCTTTTCACCTGGATTGTTGTGCCTTTTCTTCACCATTCACCACCCCAACCCACTTTCCCCATTTTCTTAAACATTTTCAAAGGACAAAAGTAACATAATTCCAAAATAAAATGTGATAAAATTTAACATATAACAAATACTGCTGAAAATGGAGGGAGAAAAAAAAAAACTAACAATCATGTATATATTTTTAGGCCCTATTTAATAAGTTGTGGTGCCATAGCAAATCATATTAATGTTAATCAAAATCAACAGTTATTACATTTGAAGAATTGAGCTGTTTATGTTTATACTAAATACAAGTATATATGTAGTATATATAGTTATAGAACTTTCTCCATATCTGGAAAGGTTTTACTATGGCAGCACAGTGATTTTATAACATATAATAATATTAATAATTATGTAATGATTAATGATATAATAATAATTTTGCTGTTAAAGCTATATTCCAAGTCTTCCAAAGCCACACAATGTTGTCGGAGGATCAGACCGAAATTTGAGCCATTCGCTGAAAATTAGCTCTCAAATTTAATACACATATTGCATGACAGGTTTATGCCATCGATATCAAACGTCATTTGTTCTTGCGTGTTTTATGACTTCTTTATAAGACTTTGAATATAGCACATAAATTACTACTTTTATGGTACTTTTATGATGTTTTTAAGAGCTTGAGAGCCCGTGGTCACTGTCTGCTATTACTGAATGGAGAAAAGCAGTTTGGACATTCCACTATCTCCTTTAGTGTTCCACGGCAGAAAGAAGATCATACAGATTTGGTACAACATGAGGATGAGTAAATGATGACAGAATTTTCATATTCAAATTCCCATTCCTTGAAATAAACTTTGTTAGGACCTTAAACAAAACAGTTGCACAAAAGAAAATCATTGTTAATTGATGATTCCAAAGTCTGAAAGGAAAGTTCCGCTGTTTAAAAAAAAAATGAGTTAGTCCGCATGGTATCGGTTGCTCTGATCAAACACCACAACACCAAAGCATGCCGTTGGGGAAACAAACATCGCAAGATTTGACTGTTCATATCAATAACATCAGGCAGGTTTGGGGACGAGAAACACACAAATACGCACAACACATCCCACCAAAAAGAGGCGCACACGTCCAACTGCACTAACACACACTCCACATCCAGAGGTTGCGATAGGGAGAGAAGCAGCCCAGAAACATCAGGCATTGTGCAGCGCCCCCTCCTCTTGGAACAGCTCTTAGGTTAGAACCTTTTCCCTGATCACTGGGTCCTAAAACCTTTCAGCTTAACTCTTAAAGATGGCTGAGCTCTTAAGTCCTAACTGACAGATGGGGTCTGGATGGTGACTCGATGACTGACTGACAGACACGTGGCCGTGGCCGAGATGCCAGGAATGGAGGAATAACCAGAGAGAAATGCGGCTCTCTTGGTTTCAGACATGACATGTCGTTTAAGACAGAAGAAAGTAGATACAGAGAGAAGAGCGGAAGAAAAGGACGAGAGAAAGACAGACGCAGAAAGAGGAAGAGAGACCGGCCGAGTAAAAAGAGATGCCATTCCTTAACCTCCTTACCGTGTCTTTGGAGGACCTACGTCTCTTGATGCTGGAGGCCAGGGTGGTACTGATGGACCTAAAAGAGGGTTTCTTTTTTGGGTCGCTGTCTGCTCTACCACTTTTCCTATCCTAAAATAAATATACGTAGAACAATTATTCATGTTCTCTGGCTAGTTTTCAACTGCCAAAACCACATCCCCTTGTTCCCCATTGATAAGCTAATCTTAAATCTTAAACCCAACGATCTATAAATATAAATGGAAGTCAGACTTGTTTGATGCAAAGAGACTAAGAATTGGTAGTAACAGATGCAACAGATTTGGTTGCATGAAGTGGCAGGACTTTCAAATTCCCAAATGATCTTCCTTGGCATCTGTTTTGCGCTGTTTCATAAATACTTCTTCTTAACACTTTGTGGTTTTAGGCACAGAAGAAGATTGGGACTTTTTTGCCCCCTTCCCTCCCACTGTCCAACAAAGGTGCCCCACACGGCTACTCTCTGGCCTCTACAAATGGTACGAAGGTATAGCACAAGACTGGGTGTGTTTGTGTAAGAAAAGGTCGAATTAAGGTATTCTTACATCCTGAGTCTCTACAGAGGAAGAGGGCTGCATTGGGGAGGAAAAAAGAAAAATAAATGAATATTTATCCACTTGCTTTAAAGATCATATGACTTTAAGATCCATAAGCAAAAGCAGAAGGCAGCAAAATGGGTTTGCTGAGGAAATAATGACATCAAAGCCAAGCAGTCTGTAATATCACAAAACAAAACAACACTCTTATAGGGAAGTAGAGCAACCAATAAAATGCCAAAAGAGCACAGGATATGAAGTAATACTGATCAATACATGAATACTTATAAGAACCCTCTTTGAGCGTTATACTTTTTGTAGGGTATAACGGAAATCCACACCACACATACATACAGTAAGTAATGCACTCTAGGGTGTCAGGGAGTTGGGTTAAATGTGGTGTGAATTTCATTTAAACTCATGCAGAGCACAGTAGGAGCAAGGGTGTGAATAAAGTAAGCAAAATGTGGACGAGCATACAGTTGACTTTGGCTGATGGAAACTCTCAGGATCATCTTCACATTTGTTGCGGTCCTTTAAAAGTTTCTGAATATCATTTGACCCCTGCTACAAATTAAAAATCTTCCATTTGGGACTTACCAAAATGTGTTTGCAATCTTAGAACAACTTCACTGAACACACTCTTGTTTTTCCTGCATCAATTTTATGCTTTTAACAAAGAAAAAAATAGTAATAAGCCCTATTTGGCTGTTGTCAGAGCACTGTCTGTGCATTTAGCATGCTGGACCCACATAGACCACCGGCACAGTGAGACACGTAACTGGCTGCAAGCTTTGACACAGTATCTCATGAGAGCACATTCACGCTTCATTTAGTTTTGCATCATCCTTTTTTTCAGTGTTTCCCTTTTTTCTCATTTACCTGAAGGCAGTGCACTTCTGAATGAGCTCTGCTCCAAGAGACAACCATTAACCATTGTAATGTGGGTAGCATGTTTTTGACATCTCTGTGCTTTTGAGATGACAACGGAACAGCCCAGTGGACAAAATTGCAAATTGGGCAGGTTATTCAGAAGTGCAGTGTGTGTGTGTTACACGCAGTTCCCTTAATGAAGGTGCAGAACACACAAGTGCAAATGGGGTGTTTGAATATGGACATTCATATAGAAGTACACACACAAAACATTTATATTTATACTTAAGCTCGCAAAGATACCACCATCAAAAAGTTGTGTAAATTCCTATACAGAAAGGAAGAGCTGACAAAAAAACATGAAATGACACAGTGAACATTCTATACATACTAATGTTTAATGATAGATTTATATTTAAATCAACCCCTCAATTTTATCTGGCATAGGTCTTCTGGACTCCAAATTTAAAGTGTTTTTGTGTTTGCTTGACCTTTCTGCATAAGAGCCTACATGCATATACATACAGAAACAATTATACATGTGAGGCAGATGACAGACATTGACAGTAAATTGACCTGCTCACAAAGACAAGCGACTGTGATCTTACCTTTCACTGCTACTGCTGTTTATTCTATTGCAGCAGTTCTGACCTTTTGTCATTTTGAATAAAGAAGCAGCCCCCAGCCCCCACCCCACTGGCCCACCCCTCACCAAACATCATAGTCCCACTGGGAAGACCTCCCAGGACTTCTTACTAGAAAACATTGGTCTTAAAGGACACACAGGTGAGCAGGAGTTTGTAGCAGACATTTCAGTTGGACTGTGTTAGACTATAGCATGGATGTGCTGGATTAGGCTTTTGAAATATTTACTACTATAATATGTTTTATGTCACATTATTACTCTTGCACTGTTTTTAAACGATATAAGCAAAGACTCATTAAAGTTTGAGGCTGGGACTAACATCTATTTCTAATGACACCAATTAGTGATCTGTCCTGTTTTTTTTTTTTTACTAGCTTCCTGTTCTCTTTAGCATAGCTTGATATACTAGCAGTGCCTAATCAGCATTGCCTTTTATATTGTAAACATTAATTTGGCAGCCTACACCATCTTCAGGTGTTTCTATTTCATCTAACCATAATACGCTAAGGGGTTTGAAGCATTTAAGTGGTGCATGCCATGAAAGCAGCTTTATATTCTGATGAATAACTAAGCATATCAGCTATTTTAAATATACTGATTCGCGTAGCAAGGATGGCGTGGCAACAAGATGGATCAGCTTGTTTTACATACTAAAGATGGAGTCCCAGCCGCACCCACAGCTTGACTCCCTGAGCTCTCCTTATTGTCCTGTTGGGACAGACAAGAAGAAGCAGGCTGATTGAACCAGAGCAGCCTAGACAATCCCAGGCCCTTTTAGACGCCTAAGAACACGCAATGGAGATCATCCACCTTTGGTCACCACAACAAACAGTGCAACCAAAGATCTATTTTTAGGAGAGGTATGAATGAAAAACTTGGGAACTAAAGCCCTAGTACAAAGAGCGGTTCTTATGTAAAAGTCTGTTGGGAGGTCATTCCCTCATATTCACCCTTCTTTTTACCTCTTGTGTTGTAGGAGAGAGCTACCTTACCTGTAGGTTCTTCCTCCAAACATTGACGGCCGCAAAGGCTAGCTGCATCTGCTTCCTGCGGGCGTCTTTATGGCGCTTATATGCAATCTCGATGAAGATGAGGAAGATCCCAGCTGCAATGCCTCCAGCAACTAGCATGAAGACACCTGTGAATGAGAGGGATGAATGAAACTGTCAGACGATTAACGTAGACACAATATTCTTCGAATCAACCCACTGAGGAGCTGGAGGGGGTGGAGCCTCTGTGTGATGGAATCCTACATGTATTGCCCATATATTTGGGGCCTGCTGCTGAAAACCATGCAAAATGGATGGATGTTAAAGGTTAATGAGTTTGTTACAAATGTGAACACCAACACAGGTGATCATAAAACAACAACTAAAAGCATTGGACAAAAAAAGGCCCCAATACCTTACCTACTGTACCTTTTTTGTCCAATCTCTTTTAGGTTTCTCTGTACCTGAAATGCACCATACCTGCCATATTCTCAAAGGTGAGTGTGGCTGGGGCATTGCTCCTTGAGTCACACTCCTGGTATCTCACCCAGGTTTTATCTAGGTCCTCCATGAAGCCATTCTCATGGGAACTGCAAGGGGTGGTGGAGAGCAGGAAGAGAATTTCAAAAGTTAATAAGTTGTTTTTGGTAGAAAGTACCGATAAATCCCACAAAATCACCACAACCACCAGCACATACACACAAACACATATATGATCAAGCACACAGACAACAGAGCAGGGATGAAAGAGGGGAAATACACAGAGAGAGATGAGTAAGTGTCCAATGGTGAGAATTATACAACAAAAAACTATACAGAAGCGTACGATATGCTGCTTCGGCTGGGACAGACCTGAGAATAGCCAGGGACACATTCTGTTTCCAGGGGCTGTCCTTGCGCA